>MU931317.1:0-21065 GCA_036418165.1 Cooperia oncophora
CGCCGAGTCGCCCAAATGCCGAATAGCCATCCTCCTGAATCGCCAGATCGATACCTATAGTTTCCTCGTCGCGCAATCTTCCATATCGCCCAGTCTCCTCAGACACAAAGTATGAACCCGGCCTAATAAGTAACAAAGAGCCTCAAATCATGGGTTCTGATTTTCTCTGGCTTCATTCCAATTAATTATTGAAAACTACCGATACTACTTTCCAGAGGTGTTGCCAATAAAAATTCAGGGACTTTTTATCCGAGTTTGCTGACTTGGGAACACTCGTAGCTCCCTCGACGAGATCTGAAGGAGATCATGGTTGTGGGACGAGCCGACTTTGTTTCAAATTCAGCTGTGAAGTTTCAGCACTGGCTCCGGGAGCAGTGTGTAACGGTGGGATTTTTATTGATTCATTCTTTCAGAGGTACTCTTCGGTTTGGAAGGGGCATTTTGCATTTTTGCTAGTTTCCTTCATTGGGTCCTGTTGACTTACATATCTTGCCCTAAACCTCGGGTCAAGTGTGAGCGAAGCTCCTGCTTCTGCATAGCTTCACAGGAATTTGCAGATCTCCACGGGGGATGGCATCAGCATGCAGAGTAGAACTACGTAAAATGGCCCCACCGAAACCGCAACCTCAGAATTGCGCACTTTTTTCGTTTCATTCAATTTTGAAATTGATTGCTAAGCTGGCGAGTTGGATCGATAGTTTCGTAGGTCAAATCAGTCGATAGCGCAGACACGGTTTCATTGGAGGAGTGCCTTCGATATTCTTTATTTGTGTGGCTCGAATCGCAGCAGTACTATCGATGTGGTAAGGCTCTGATCAAAGGACCTTTTCTTGGCACGGACCCTTCTACCGTGGTAAGAATCTGTAAGTGTTTAGCAGTTCCTAGCAGATTATTGAAATATTGCGAATTGGTGTTGGTTTTCTTTTTCAGTATTCGTGGTGCATTGTACTTCAACAGGAGAAATATTTCTTCGCATATCGCCGGAGACAGTTCGTCTGTTCCCATTAGAGCCTTGGCAACTTCAGAACTCTTCAACAGAACCACGCTGGGTTTACTGTTTACCCAAGTGGGTTTCGGATTCGTTTCTCTTCATCTTTTTTCCAAGAATTCCACATATTAAAAGAAATTTCGTTACGTCTCAAACTCTGGTAAAGCTCACATCCATACAGTATTATGGTATCCTAGTGAGTGCGATGTGGCCTATACAATGACTTGCGGGGCTAGCCGATGTATAAATTAGCCTTCCTCCCAGGCAAATCTGTTCTTATTTAAACGTCTCATGGGATAGAAGGCTTGGTTTGCCTTTACTGGAATTGATCCGCGATTTGATCCTTTGACCGTGCAGAGCGAGCCTTACTCCACCTCCTCCTCCTCCTTATGACCGACCTTATCCAGGAAAAATTCGTTTTTTTTTGGACTGAAATCGCTAGTCTTTCATTCTGCGCAACTACGCTTCAGCTATTTTGCGGTGGAGGTAGTATAGTGGCAACTGGCAGTCTCACAACGCGCGCGCGGTCCATGGGCCAGATCCTAGATCGGTTTAACCCGTGCGAACTAAGCCTTGTATCCTATCGTCCTCTCTGACGACGATCCCGTTCCTTTGTCCCTTCATCGTCTGAGTCAACGAGCCCTCTAAAGTTCTCCCTTGCCTGATTCGGAGGTCAAGCTGATTCACGAGAAATCAACTCGACTGGATCTTGCGGCTTTCGTTCTCAAGTCAGTCATAATGACCACTCGTTACCGTTTATAATGAACATCTTAATTAATTAATTGTTCTTGTCGATATACTCGTAATACCACTAAACCACCCCTAGGCTATTCTCCAGTACAGTCTATAGCGAGTGTCGCCTGGGCAACGTAAAAAATTTTTTTTTTTTAAAAACTTGGCCTTTTAGCATCGGCTGGCTCCGCAAGTTTATTGCAAGCGCCACATCGCATACAGTCAAAGCTATTATGGATCCTGAATAGAGTTAGGATTGTCTGCCGCCAAACACCACCCCAACCCCCAAAAAACAAGGGACCATGCGAGCACCTGTGACATAATTTGTCACCCTGCATCTTTCAATTAGCGGGGATTCGTTTATTGTCTCCCTTTGTGATGCCTTATATATAATCATCATAACTTTGGCATCCAAATAACAAAAAACGTTTGCACTCTTGCGATTGTGAATCATGCAATCGATGTGCAATGTAGTCTACGCTTAGCAATCCCCATACATTGCTGAATGTGCGTGTGCCTGTGCGTTATTTTGTGATGTGGCGCCGTGAGTGTTTATTATTCATGCTCAGCGAAAGCACGTCTTAATATTCGTGAACACACCATGCTGCTGATCAACGCTTAATGGCACCTGTCTGGCTCTCTGATAATTTTGTCATACTTGCTGCAGCTACTTGCATCTCTCTAAAGACTACATATGTCTTGCTAGGGAGCTTGGATGACTATTGACCGCAGTTTCGTGCGGATAGGAGCACTTTCTTTTAGCGTCTTAAGACATTTTTCAACCAAGAATGTCTCCAGCCTCCATCTGCTGTTTCTAATATTTTCCTTTCTTGATTTTTCTTGGTTCCTTGCCGCTTCCTTTATCGGTCCCGTCAGAGGCTCTTGTCAGAATCATGTAACGAGAAAGAACCCCTGTAACCCTTCAGGAAATATCCACCTGAGCAAATACCCTGTATCCCCTCAATGCCCTGAACAAAAATGGCCGCACCGCCTGGTTTACGGCGTAAGCTTTATACCTTTTCATGCAGATTCATAAACCCGTGCTGATTTTTGGGAAAGTGTGAAAGCTGCCTTACTTAGCTAGCCTCACTTGTTTGGGCTCTGTTCCAATTTCCAGAAGCCAACTTGATAGTGAAAATAAGCTTTTGAATTAAACTAGCAACATTCCGAGCTGAGTTTATTGATCAGTGGAATACAAATATTTTTTTTTCGCATGTTCGCAGGCCTGGCTACGAAATTCCACGCTGTTCTTAACGTTTGATATCTTTTCAGTAGTTTGAATTCCAAGTCCAAATAATGGGAGTCAAATTAAAATTATTAATTATTATGTCGGCGATCAATGTATAGAATTGAAAATATGCGACCATAGGGAGGTAGTTGGTCTACGACGATACAACCTCGTACCGGTCACGGCCAAAAAAAAATTCTAAGGGGAAGGCGCCTATAAGGCAATATAGTTCACGACACCTTTTTTCCAGCTGTACTCCGCTCCATACTCCGCCCCCTCAAGGCCAGCCTTTCAGTGGAAAACGAAGCTGCAGGACGAAAAAGCATGAAAATCGTCACTTGTACGGTCGTAGAGTTCTTATTGGCGAATCAGCTGCGCGGGTGAGGACGTAATGTGAAAATGGAGTTAATTGGGCACCTGCCAACTGGGATCGGACTGGAGTTGTATCTAAGGCAATTGGCATGTTTTTTCTGCTTTGTTCTTCGCTATCAAATTGCCTCAGAACCTTGTCGTCTATACGCGAACTCCTAGTCCACTATCTGTGATGGCGAATGATCGCGGGCTTTGCCTGCCGGCCCTTTTTCCTAATTCAAATTTCTGAGATCTTCTTATCGTAACTGCAAGTGCTCACGCAATGCCATTTTCCATGTGCTCATAGGAGTGACAGTCGGCTATTGTGACTTGTTTTTCAGCAGATTGTCTCTGATTTTCTAATATCGACCGTCACAGCACATGCATATGCGCTGTTATATCAGGGGAGGTTGTGTGGTGTCAAATGCGACTCCCTCAGACTTTTCTCTTCCAGTACGACCCACTCTCACCATCCCTTCAAGTCCTTCCCAACTCAATGAATGTTCCGAAAGTGTCCGATTTTTTCCCCAAAAGGAACGGGGAGCAGCGAGAACGTAAAACCGCGCAGATTTCAACAAGGTGAAAACCTATCGTACTTGAGGGGGCAAATACGTTCCCCCTTTGCTCAGCTACCTAGTACGACCTCCTCGCTCCAGCGTCCAAAAACCATTTCCTCTGGGGATCCCACACCTACGACGCGCCCTGATTTTAGTAAAGAGAACTTTTCAGTGAAGAGGGTCCAGTACATTTGAAACCGCGACCATGGACGCCCGGGACGAGCATTGAGCTCTAAGTTTATTGCGAAAGAGCGCCAGAGGGGGCGGGGTTGGCCAAAGACTTTACGCGAAAAGAGATTTCTTAACCCTTGCTTCGGAATGTCCCACCTTGCTGGCGTCGCGTCGAATTCAGTTTTGAAAGTGGTCAGTTTGCCACTTCTCGTTCCAGCGGAATTAATGGTAGCAATCATGTAGAAATATTTTTTGAAGTAAAACAAGTTCCGCTCAAGTTACTAGGCACAGCTATATTAGCTCAATATGCTCGAGGTTACCAGGTCTAATGCTTTATTAGCTCAATATTTTTAATGCTGTGGCTCTTTTTTCGTGACGCACGATCATTTTCCGGTTTCGAATTGCAAATCAACAACAATCTCTTGTTTCTCAGGGACTCGTTGATACTGAGGAACGCACGATATCCTTCGATATGTTTGCATAAGGTTACGTTGTTTTGCCATACCACTACGCGGCCTTTCTTTTAGTTCTGTGAAAGATTTACGCAATCGCGATAACATTCGTTGATCGTAAGCAATCGTAGGAATTCCTTCCAGTTTCGTTTGCACGCAGGGAACATCCCCAAATTACTGCCGGTGTTGTGTTGCATTTCCCTGAAAAAGTGTTTCTGTGTCAAGTGGTTTTCTTCCGCTTAAAAAGCCTGTGTTGTTTCTAACATGTTAATTTTACGTTCAGAATGGCGTGTCACACCTGGTGTGTCATACATTTTCTCTTTGTTATGTTTGATATGTCTTATTTGGCATTTCCCTATCTTCTAAACTTCAAAGAACACGTTTCTGGACATGGGATATATGTGTAGCCCAGTTCGCTGCGGACGAAGGGGCGTGTCGGGCAGGATGAGTTTGGCGCGGTGCCAAACCGATTCTCCAGCAGTTGTTGAAGCGAGCAAGTGGCAAGATTGAATCATGTCGTTTGTCGTTCGTCACTTATTTTCTACCAGTTGTTGTCACATACCCACTTCAACAACTGGCAGAGAACGGGTTTGGCACCGTGGCACACTCATACTGCCTGACAGGCGCAAGTTCCGAGTGACGGCGGCGGGGGGGTGAGGGGGGCAAATAGACATCTTCTTATCCCATCGATGTCTCGACTCACCTAGATAGCCTTTTTTGAGTTGGCACGTGTCACCGTGATGGCTGGACGAGCTTGCTCCAGTTTCACAAGAGTTGACAAGTCTCACCAGAGATGAGGACTTTCATAACGGGCAGTGAAACAGTACTTGGGTGAGAATGTTCCCACCTTCCGCTGAACTGGTGTGCTGCCTGGGACACCCACCCTTCATCCACAGAACTGTTAGTTGCTAATTCAATATAAAATAAAAATAAATAGATTAAATTCATCGAGCACTATCGATAGGTGAAAGATTATAAACGCGTGTTCGCAATAGTGTCAATTTCCCCTCTTTCGGGCAAGGGATTCTTGCCCAATTCCATTTTTGTTCTAGGGTGGCAATTACCAGTTCTAGTTGGTCACCCGACACACCTTCATTCATCTGTTCCGTAGCAATAAAGTCTTTCCTGTGAAATCTGTAGCCTCTCGAAATCGCCTAGAAGGAAGATCAGTCAAAAGTGTTCCGTGTCCACAGCGTCATGATAGCAATGCCCAGCAATCACTATAAGGACAATTAGAGAGAATATATCAATGAATCCAATATGTTGGGGTCTCATTTCTGTCAGGATTATATTAGCAGTCATGTAAACTCTATGGCCCCCCCCCCAAACTTGCTTGCACAGCCGACTGCTACGTAGTTTGGGCTTTGGGTTGGAGCAATTTGTTCATGGGACAAGGCCTACATGTTCTTCCCCTCTCCAAAGATCTAGACTCGCGAAGAAGCGCAGACGACTAGGGCTACCGCGGATCTCGCCGAGGGGACTTTCAACAAGAGGAAAACATTGCGAAATTAATCTGTTGAGCAGAATTTATAAGGAATTTAGGAAAATATAATACTGGGGGCCTTTTCTCCTCCAACTAATGCTAACATAGCACCGCTGGTGGTGCCTCTAACACGACTTTAAAGGGAAATTGCGAAATAATCAGTTGCAAATTTCAGAAGCGAATTGACGCTGAAAACAGATAATGAATAATTATAGATTCTTCTATGAGTGACTCTCGCTACTGAAGCTTTGAAAGAGTTCTTGATTCTAGGCTTGGTCGAGGACAAGTGGTGGCCAGGTACAGCAGTCTTCCGCAGGACTCCGCATTCGCTAATTATGCGGAAATGCGGGCTTATTGGAAAAACTGCGTAAGTATTAATTAGACTATTTGGCACTGTTCGGCTTGGGAGGGGGCATTCTGCACTCTTGCTAGTCCTTTTACTAGTTCATCTCAACTTCATCACCATGGTCATCATTTCGATGAGACCTGAGAACATTTGCGAAGCGGAACGTTACCAGTGAGCCACGTTGTTTACAAGGCTTTACAGGTGTTCACAAGGTGTCCTTTACTTGCTTTGGTGAGTACCATTTGTTGCCTCCACTAAACCGTACTGCGCCGATTATCTCTTATTATTTATTCGTTGGAACTTGTAGTTTCTTGTAGTGGTAATCTCACCTACGTGCTTCTAGTATGGATACGATTTACCACTGAAAGAACCAGAGAATTACTACGATGTGTGGTTTAACGGAATACGAAGTTCGTTTCTGTGAGTCTACTCTTCATCTCATAGATTTTCATAAGTTTTATGCTTTTTCTCTCTGTTTAGATATCCGGATTTCTGTGTACTGTCTTCTGAGCCACAACCTATTGGGTTCCTCGAGGAACAAGCAACTACACTTGCCGCTATGAGCGCTTTTATGCAATCTTTTTCTTCTGAAGAGCACTTCATCTGTGGAGAATACTGTGGACGTAAGGATCGCTACTCTCTATAATCAGCGTTCATAGTTAGCGGCACTTTCGGCCGCGCGACAATTCTGCGAGCTTTTTGATTAGCGGTGGAGCGTGTGAGCGCGTTCGTCATCATTTTTGTTCTTGGTTTCAAGATCTCTGCTTTTCACGCTTCACCGCTTTTCATTGCATTGCGCCGAGCGAATCGCCGCTACTGCGGACTATAAACGCTGTCTTTTAGAATAACGAGATTAACACTGCTCTTTAGTTTTCCCTTCTGATTCGAAATTTCTCAAACCACCTGGTCGTGCACTCAAGACCACGCCGTACAGTCGAAGGGCAGCTCCGAATAAGGTGAGTGATTGCAATTTTATTCGGCCTTATTTGATGATGATAAAATTGCCGGGGCTAATTTCATGTCCAGTATAGGTTCCGTTTTTAGCACATTTTTGTAAATGAAGGACACGGCGTGGCGTCGTCTAAGCAAGAACAGAAGGAAATCTGTACGGGAGCAGGTAAGGCAGTATCGGATTGTGCTGGTAAAAGATACTCTAGGCTTGGCCAAGGTATTGGGCAGTTGAATAGAACGCCCTCAGCTTTCTGAGGCTCACGTTTTCCTGTCGCTGGGGCATTTATGCAAAATACGACCCTCCCCCCAAATTTCCTGTATTTGGTGGGCGACTTCCTGGCTATCTGCCATCTGCCATCTTTTTTTGATTTTTCCCCAAATTCTCTCCTTTTTTCCCTTTAAATAGCTACTATATTGATCTATCAAAAATAGTCCTTATATAGGATGACTGTCAATTAGAGAAGGGGTCCTCAGCGAGTCTTACCGCGGCGACATGCAGAAATTAGCCGGGCATGTCTTCGCTTGTAAACCGTTCGACATGCTTTAACACATCACATACCAATGAATTTCGTTTCTCAAGTGTTCTGATAAGAATAGGCCCGGCGGGCATTTACTCTTGTAAGCGGAGGACTCAATAAGTATCTCTTACACTCTCTATCTCGCAAATCGTAGTAGCGCTCGCCATCCTGTCGTCTTCTGGACAAAAACATGGTTGCAGCTGTCTCAAAGGAGAATATCACACCAGAAGACCAGTCTCGACGAGGAGACCAGACCTCCTCGTGGAATTGGCCACGCCCTCCCTATGCCCAGGATACGGTGTGGAACTACGCCTCCAGCACTTGTGCCGTCGTTGGAAACTAAAGTTCTTCGACAGTAAGGCAGGCGACAAAGAAAGTTGTTCTTATTGTAAAAGCGTATAAAGGATATACAGAGGGGCCAAAAAAACCAAGTCATTTTGCCTTCCATGAGCTTTCAAGGCGGCTATAAGTTCACATTTATAACATTTTTACCGGGACAAATAACTACGCATATTAAAGAGTCAGCATTAAATGCTATAACGATACTCGGCGCCAGCCCTTCTGGACCGAACGCCATCGAGGGGATTCTGGCAGGAGCCGCGATGTGGCTACGGCTGAGACTCAGCCGAGATAGTCGATTTTCTCCGCCAACCGTAAGACGCACCTTTCTTGAAGGTCGCTGGCCCGAACTAGGTAATTGAGTGGGTTCAGGTCAGGGGACATACTTCAATATTACATCTTCTTCAGGTACGAAACGCCCTTCCATTCGAAGTAGGCGGGAGTTTTTCAAAACCCTTCGATTCCATGTGGTGGCACCCAAACTGTAGCAGCACAAGGTCTCCAAGAAGGTACGGGCGACCACATGTAGGGAGGATATTCTTCTCGAGTTACTTGATGTAACCGCCAGCGCTCACCTTCAGTCGGGGTCTACAAAGAAAATATCGGTCTTCCCCTTTCCAGGTACCCCGGTCCATACCATCAACTCGCGCCTCGGCGAATACGGTGAAGATGATGTCCTAGACCGTAGCGAAGTTGACGAAGCTGCTCGATGTGGGAGGTCTTGCAGATCAAGAGTACTGACCTCCAGGTAGCTATCTGTGGATGACTTCATTCAAGAAGTTTCGCAGCTGTTTGGAGGCGACGTGAATTCCAAAGGTGTTCTCCAGTCAGGCCGCGACTGGAGATGACTTCATATTTTGGCGTACATGAAGGCGATTGGCGGCAGCGTGCTCCAGCTTATAGAGGAAGATCTTGGGTATCTTCCACTCTGGTACTCATATCCACTTCCCCTGTCTGGGCTGCGAAAACTTCGTTGATATGTGGCTCGGCCGAAATGACTTTTTTTTGGGCCCCCCCCCCTGTATATAGCTTAAACTTTACAATTTTAAGAGATGGCACGCCAGTCGCGAACAAAGGAGTACTTGCTGTTTGAGACAACACTGGCATTTGTCACGTTGTCGGAACTCATCTTCCAGCGAGTTATCAAGTCCCGTCCAAGGTAAGTTAAAATCATTTAATGCTGGCTTGTTTGTTGGAATTGGCTTTCCTGATAACTTCTTTTCTTGTTCTTTTCAGAGTCGGATCGCTCTCGGGGAACCTGAGCTTCCGTCGGCGTCTCCTAAGAAGACACCCGAGAATAGTCGAGTATGTTGTTTAACAGGTTTTTGTGAATATTATTCAATGAATTGTTTCTCTTTCTCTCTCTCTCCACCTTAAAGACGCAGTGCCTGATTGATGAACCACACCCCAACCCCACCCCCTCCACCCTTGCAAAGGGTAAGGCGCGCATGTCTACAGCTATCTAGACGACAACCGTCTGCCACTTTTACCTTGTCAAAGTGGGAGGAGTCAATATTTCAGACACGCACTCTTTTGTCGAGTGATCTTTCGATTTGAAATTAAAAGGGCTTCTTTCAAAGTGTTTTCGACGTTATTCCTTTTTCCTAATGTGCTCACCTTTTGAGGCACTCCATTTTAATATGTTAGGGGTGGGTTTGGCGCGATGCCAAACCCTTCCACTAGTTGTTGAAGTAGCAAGTGACAAAACTGTATCACGTAGTTCGGATCAGTTGTTTTCTACAAATTATTGTTGCTTATTGGCCTGTTGGAGAATGGGTTTGGCGCCGCGTCAAACTGATCCCGCCTGACGCACCTCTTTACTCGCAACGAACAAGACCATATGCTTTTTAAAGTGTTTTTCAACAAATTTTTGTTTAATTATTTCTAATTTGGCAGCTGTCACGTAATATGACGAAATTGAGGTGGGAAAAAGCTAATTATGCCTTCCATATTTCACTTTCTATGTTACTATATGTTGCCGTTGTTTCAGACGGCTCCTCAACGACTGCTAAGTTCTCAGTGTTTCACCACTACTGTTCGTGGCCGCAAGCGATGCATCGACATTGAATAGCGTCATACCTCACTTCTCACCAGTACCAGTAGGGTTTTTTCCGCAAAATATCCCATTACTATTTACAAACACTTTTATGGTCATTCCAATTTCCGGGTTTGCTGTAAGCACAGTTTGTGAAGCTTAGCTTTGGTTATTTTTGATTTGTGTTGTTTTGATAACTGCCATTTTTCTTCGCAGCTCGAAGATTATATCAAGAATGCGTGAGTTAAAGGGGAAACTCTCCGGGGCCGGAACAGGGGCCCTTAGCTTTCTGGCAGGTGTACTAGCCACTGCGCTACGGAAGCCATATGTAGCTCCCCAGCTTGGTCACTCGAGATGTAGTCTCGACTACGACGTTGTCCCGATAACTCAGCATTCTTGTGATTGTGCTCTACGGCAGCGTTCAGACTTCGCGCGATTGACAGCGCGTTGGCGCGTTGCAATTGCTACAGCGCCCCAGTCCTATAGACGCAAACGCAGCCACAGACGAGTATCGATGGGCGCCTGCCTCTTGTGTATTGAGAGTGTATAAGAGAACAGGAGGGTTCACGCAGTCTGGTATCGATCGCCACTAGCCACTGGGACTTCGGTTGAGTAGAGAGGACGCGAAGAATATCAGACTGTAGAGGGCAGTTGCCTCTCTGTCCTGTATCCCCCCCACTGTCTCAGTTTACTCAAGCGAACGGCGCGATCGAGTCCGCCTGTGCCGGTTCGGGATCTCAAGGATAGGAGCGCTGTCGCAATAGTCAGCGCGTCGCACACGGCACCACCAGAAATAAGCGCGCTGACGCGCGTTATCGCGAAGTTATTGAACGCTGCTTGCCGTTATTTCTAAGTTGTTCCAGCCTCTGACGTACTCTGGGTTGGACTGAGTTCCTCGTCTGCCAACTGTGGCTGCGTTTTAGTAGTCACTGTATTTACTTGAAATTTTCTGTTTAGCTCTTTTCCAGTAACGTCAAAAACAGTGATTTTTGACCTCATTTCGAGTACAATGACGAGTTTCTTGTCTTTCCATTGTCAATGTGATATATTGAGCAATTTGTATTACTTTTTTGATCGTTCTTGTTGTGTCCTCTTCACTGTGCCTCGAATATTTCTCTTGTTATATTTGGTTTAAGAAAATGAAAAGTTTTCGAAACGTTCATTCTGGTGCCCTTAAAATGGTGTACTTTAACGGTATACCTTACGAGCTCGACATGCTTTTATACTCTATATCGCGGACATGGGTAGGGCGTGGCTGCGTTTTTCATTTGGGCAGCAGCATGAGATTTCGTTAGAACATGTTCTTGGACACTTGCGCTCATGAACGTCCGTGCGCTGGAATCCAGTGCTTGAGGCTTCGTTATTTGGTCGCCTGAAGAGGAGGGGGAGGGGGGGGGGGGGAATCTCGCTAGGAGTTTTCTGTTGATTTTTCTAAGTCGCCGCACTCTAGTGGCTCCACCGACCCCCCCCCTAGTCCTCATCCCCAAATTTTTAGGGCTCGAGGCTGAGCATCGATTGTGGAAGGAGGAGAAAACTGGGGAGGGGTTCGTGTGGAAAATTCATCTCCAACGTTAGTACGTTTTCCTGGCTGTTGATCCTACCTCGTATTACTAAGACATAATGAATTACATATTACATGTGTCCAAACACGGCAGTATTCCGCCGCAAAAGGCGCACAGCGCCGCACGTTTAAGTGGAGACGCAGCCACCCCTCGCATATTCGGAGGACAATGGAAAGGCGTTAAGCAACTCACACGTTATTTCTTCGGAAAACATTACGTTCTGGACACCGTCACCTCTAAGGGCGTGCAGCCGACAAGTGTACCTTCAAACCCTCAATCGCTCTCCTCATATGGCTGCATTACGACTCCTCGTTTTTGTTTTTTTTTACAGTTGATTTGCTGTTCGATCATAGCGCAGAACCAAGTACTCACCATATGTCTGTGATTTGATTATATGATACTGCCATTCAGCGCTCTCAGTCATGAGAAACGACTAAACTGCTTCGCGAATGTCATTCGTTAGCACGGGAGAGTCCCAGGGTCTTACCAACGGTGTTAAGCTTGGAGAGCTAATTTCGGGCAGGTAAGTGTTTTTAGAGCCTACAGTCGGGGTGTTTTTGAATTTCTCACAATGAAGCAGTGGGGAACCAGCAGTCGGATCTGTCGCCCATTATTATTCTGGTATAGGAGCGAGTGGAGCGTTTGCTGCATGTTCCGAGAGGGTGTTAATCGTGCCGGCGTAGTTGATTCTATTACGACAAGTCGCCGCCAAACTACCACTGATGCTACTCAATTGTCGGCCACATCAAGCGGATAACTGTGCTCAAGCGCATAGATAGCCGTCTTGGCACGCTCAAAATCGCGTCATCAGGCTCGAATTCAGTGTAGATCTCTTGTCGAAATGTTGGATCATTTTTGTATCACATTCAATGATCAGCGGCCGGCGTACTGGCCTAAGAAGTCTATAGGTGAGATTGAAGCGCTAGAACCCCTTGGAAGACCTCAGTATGAAATTTTTATAAAATATTCAAAAATACTTTACAATTATCTTGCTAGAAATATATGCAGGAACGAGTGGGGCTTTTTGTGACATGAAGTCTAGTCCCTTTTGATTCGGACGCTACGCGCAATGTCAGGAGGAGGGAGGGCGTTGGGGGGGGGGGGTGCTTCTTGGTACCGCGTCAGCCCTTCCACCAATTGTTCTCGCTTGCACTGTCAAGAAAGTCGCGTGCAGAACACCGCTGGGAAAAGAATTCCATGGAAAGGACTCATCCGGCGATCATGGCGATGAGGGAATCTCCTCGTTTAGCATATTCCTGACCTTCCGCTATCTCTTTTTCTGCCAGCATCGATTGCAAAAGTTTCAGCTCTGGGACTGTTGACCTTTACCTCGTCCCTTACCTGCATTACACTTACCTCAGTGAAAAAGCGCCGCGAGCTGAGCGGCGGGGTCCATGTTGTGCTGCATACACTCAGTATCCTAGATATTGGGAGGGCGTGGAGGCAGCTGCTGTTGCGGAAGATATTTTCGTTTTGGGGAAAAGCGCAATAAACGATGACGGTTATCTCCTCGAAGGAGGATAATAAGAAAAAGATAAAGCTTTCCTAGTTTTGTATCAATCCCTTTTGGTATGTGGAAATACTACATTTTTCTGTTTCAGAACTGCTAGAGATTTTTGAACACGAGATGGCCTACAGAATGACTTGCATGGCCAGCCGATGTGCATACCAGCGCTTGTATCCTGCTGGACGGACCTGGTGTCAATTCACCGTTTCCGGAGGGGGGATGGCAGGTTGGTGAGGGGAGGGGGAATGGGTGGGGCGGATAATGACACGTAAGACTTCCTTGATCGCCTTTTTGAAAGGGCTAAGTTCTGGGCATCAATTTGATGCCGTTTTGCATTCCTTTGTCCCCAAAATAGCAAACTGTCAATGCGGCGAAGAATTTGGCTAGAAATGGAAATGGCGCTGTTATTGCCGCCTGAATCGCCCTCTTAAATCGACTGACCTGTGCGTTGGGATGATGAGAGGGGTAAAGCTGCTGTGCTTTAGCCTAATTGAGTGAAGCTGTCTTATAGAGGTATTAAAGCGCTGAAATTAGGCAGTAAATCGGCCACAGCACTAAGTGCTCTCAAAGCGGCAGATGATCTGTTGTGAATAGAGAAATGCTTGAGCTCTGGACGGAACGGTGCATAGCTTTATTCTCTAGGACTAGTGTTTCTCTTGTTCTTCATCGGTCGGCATTTGGCATGGGACGACTCGATCACGACGGTCCTGGTCAGCCTTCTTCCACTTTGTACGACGATTTTGAAACCAAATTTTCACCTGAAAAATGGAAGTATTCGATTATTTTGGTTGGTTCTCTTAAGCTGAGGTTACCTGGGTTTCTGTGACGTGAAGGTTTTTGGCGAGTTCACTGCGCTCAGCACTTGAGAGATACTTCTTTGACTCAAATCTGGAATACTCATATTTATTTGACAGAAAAATCAAAATTCAAAAAAAATTGCGAAATAAGCGGGCCAGAGAAGATTCACCAATTGGTATAGCCTTTCCTCTACTCTAACGATTTGGGTATCTTGTCTTCTTGTTTATATAAAAAGTCTGATCAGCGTTGGCACGCCGAACCTCCGAATGTTACCGAGGAATACCTCAATGGTTTGGTAAGCCTATGGTGCGAAACAGGGCACGCCATCGCGTTGTGATCATCTAATGAAAAATACGACCCCCACCACCTACTTCCATCCTCGAATACGACTTCCCTCTCCATGCTACCTACCACTTTCCTAAATTTTCCCAACTTCCTACCAATTTTTCCATTTTTTCCTAACAAAATCTGAAGTTTTCAGCCAAGAATTTTCCTTCGAGGTCGAGATCGTCAAGATTTGACTTTTCAACTATCGGAAATGTAGTTGTATTGCATCTTCCCTGCCCTCTACTCTACAGGAGTTGTCCCTCGGACAACAACGAACCAACCACTCCCCCCTCCCTCGCCAAACATAACGACCCTCCCGTTGTGATTGATCTCAACGATGGCGCTGCCTGGTGCGAAAACCATTAGCTGAGGAGACAAGAGGCGACCGTGGTGGGGTAAGGCATAACACATTCGCCTGGGAAACGTGAAGTTGCGGTTCGAGTTCGGCCCGGGACCAACATCATAACTCGGCGTCTCTTGCGATAATTTTGGAGATCATGAAGATTTACTGTTCGAATGATTATCAGAAGGGAGGACAGAGAACTCGGTTTTGGTGAACGCTAATCTCGGCTAGACGAGACTTAGGAGGACATACTGTGAGCCAAATTTTTTTTCTCTCCCCGCGCGTCGTATCAAATCTCGGATCAGTCTTAATCAGCCTTGGGCAACTAAGCTTCTATCTCACCCTAAATTTGGTCACTATTCGTCTGCGGAGGATAGAACACTTGATTTGCAAATGGGGTGACGCCACAAGTCGTTGCATGAACCATCTCGCATTCAATAAGTCACTATGGAAGTAGAATAAGTGCCACACTCAAAAAATGATTGGCACTGACTTGTACATCGGCTGCCTAGCAATACGCTTTGCAGACCAAACCACATCCCAATGCTACTACGTCTCCGAATGAAAGTGAAATGCATTGCCATCTCGATTGAAAGCCGGGCGCATTGTCTCTTTGCAAGAAAGGCTCGTTGCCAGCATTTCTTGTCATCTCAGAGCCACTACTACGACACATAAGCACGTTCCATTCAAAGCAGATAACGGTATCCTCAAAGTTTCATTGGGGCGTTAAACAAGCGTGGCAAGCTCTAAAGTTGCAGAAATTTGGTTGCCGATGAGTGTGAGGGGGCGGACTGAAGACGGCCTTGAGAGTGAAGCTTTGCATGCTCCTGGTAGGAATTACTAGCCATGTGTATCGGGCATGTAGGTGCAGTACCCTGTTTGCTGAGATCAGCACCTCTACGGTTGGAACTGGTTTCAGCTTCATGCTTTTGGCCCCATAATAACTCCCATAACTCCTTATCGTCAAAAGACTCCTAAGGTTCATTAAAGTTCGTGCAACGCACGAGCTCCACTGAACAGCTATACTGCCAGCTACATTGTCAGATTAGGGACTAAGGCATCTGGGCGCAGTTCGACTTTGTGGGGGCACTGAGTGGTACTCAGCTGAGCTTATACAGGCTACCTTGGGGAAAACCTGTAGATCCCTGCGACCAAAGTAGCTCGCTCGCACCCAGGGCACGCCATCGTTGTGATGATCACAACGGGGGGCGGCGTATTTGACCGCAAGGGAGGGGCGGGTCGTATTTGGTCTGAGAAAATTTTCTTGCTCATAGTCGATCTCTCTTGGAGAGGGGGGGTCATTTCTGGTCGTTGTTGGGGGAGGGACTACTATTTCCGATAGTTGAATATGACAGATAAATCTTGAAATTGCTGAAGAACTTCTCCCTCCTCGCCTGACGGAAAATTTTGGGGCTGAAAAAACTGGAATGTTTTCGAAAAATGATGGCAACAAATGGTAGGACAGGAAATTGGAAAATCTTTAGGGAAGTAGGTGGCATCTAGGAAGCTGGGGGGGGAGCGCGTCGCACTTGAGGGTGAACTTGGGGGGTCGTATTTTCAGAAAATGTCAACAACGTATGGCGGTGCACTGCTCGCACCATCTCGCAGCTCCACAGGAGTTTACAGGTATCACTGAAATGAGTCCTTAACATGAGCTAGCAATGGGAACAAGCAGGAGTGCAAATGCCCCCTTTAAGCCTAACAGCACCAGCACCAGACATCTGGTTTATCATTAGCCACCACACTTGGCTGAAAAGCTGATAGGTTCCTAGAGGAGCACAATGGGAGTCCTGATAGTGACACTATGTCTTTTCTCGAGTCATCCTTTATCTTTCTAGGGGGTGGCTTTACTGAGCCTTCTATGGCGTTTTGTGGAAAATAGAGACTCCGCATTCCACCACTCTATGCGGAGGGGGGGGCGGGAGTCAATCCGCATCGCCTCTCGCTGAGATCAGGGCTTTGGCGAGGACTGACGCGCCCAAATTTAGGCCTTATAAGGGCAACTGTGGAAATGCTGCACTTGATTCAACCGCTAGGACCAAAGTACGTACTGCTTTTCAAGTTCGAAGATCTGACGTCCACTGAACGTCGTTCTCGCCTTTTTCTTCTTAATCGGCCTATTCGTATTCTCCGTCAAATTCTCCACTGAAAACAACCAATTAGTCAATTGCTAGCCCGATTATTCGCCAAAATGGTGCCGGCAACGAACCACTTCTCCCAAAATCGTCCAATTGAGGAGACTCATCGGTTTCACCGATTATGTCCTTAATGAAGTACGATGATCGTTTTTGTGGTAGCGAATAGCACGAGTAGAACGGCAGATACGGTAGAATACTAGAAGCGAACAGTCCAAAAGGATAGGCCATAATAGCGAACGTCCTACAGAGCTGTCACGTCGTCGTCGTTGTCCGCCAGAGGATACTGTAATCGCTCTGCTCGACGAGCTCCGCCCTTGGCAAGCTCAGTTGCAAATGAAATCAAGAAATCTTCGTCTTGGGAGAACTCGGCCGCGAATTGAAGCACCTCAATCAGTGTAGATTACTCAGCAAATGCTTCCTCAAGCAAATTGAACGGCTTGGCCAAATTTCATGATACTGCTTTACTGAATCCAACATATTGGGGCTATACAAGTAAGGCTATGACGTGAGCCCAAGAAGCCCACTGACAATTGAAATTCTGGACTCACGAAACTTATAGAAACGTCTGTCTTGCTTGTTGGTTCTATTGGAAGGATCGAAAAATGGAGGCTCCTTATCAAACATTCATTCTGGAGTGCGCCGTGCCTTGAACTTCCAATCAGAACCCTTTGTAGAGTGTTAAATCTGTTAAGCAGTAGCAGCGCTCGTTTCGGTGCATTCCTTATCTAAAGGTGCATTCCGTTATTATCTGGTCCGCAAAATCCCTTCTTTTTCCATAAAGTCTGGTTCGCAATCCCAAAAAGTTGTCCGGCTTCGCGATTCGAAATGATGGCGAGGGCGCAACAGTCGGAGGCAGCGCCACTGATGTAGAAGTTGTCCACCCTCCTCGTTAAAGATAGGCTCCCGAATTATAGCAGGCAGAGCGGTTTTCACAGACAGCCTAGAGAGACATTCTGGGATGGCATGGGTAGTAACGTGCAAAGTAAAATTGTAGGAAAATAGTATGAGAAATGCCCGTAAAAAGAATGAGAGAAATAGTTTGAAATGTCCTAGCTGTGGAACAGTGCTTTTAGGGTCATTTTCAGCGCTGTGCTAGTGAGCGGCAAAGATTCATCAAGTGTCTTTCAGAGGTATTTCAGGGCTGTGCTAGTGAGCAGCAAAATTCATCGGGAGTGTCGGAAGAGAGATTAGACGACCGAGACGAATCGACAGGCATAGAGATGGAGCGAGAACGATAGACATCAAATACTTGAGACCGTTCTAAGATGGAACTGCGTTGGATGGGTGGTGCAATGCCTACCAATCGGGCCCTTAGAGTCTTTTTCCCTAGTTTTGAGTCGCTAGTGGCCTTACAACTGCGGTCCATCCTCCTTCGCTACGCTTGAGACGTCTCGCAGAACGTCAAATGTGAAGTTGATGATGTCCCTGAACACCTCGTTCGGGCCTTTTCCTCCTCTCTTAATAGCAATTATCCCCATCATTCTTTTTACATGACGTCCTGTAATAAATCTGATTGATCGAGTCATCATTGTGGTGTCCTTTCATTCTTCCTTAGCAGCTGCTTTTTGTCTCTTGCTTTGGGCTCTGAAGTCCTTTTCGTCACCCATGAAATGGTCCTTTGGCCTTCGTAACATATGTCCATATGAACACAGAGTTGCTCGCATGGCGCGCCACGTTTCCGTGGTGTTCCTTCCTGAATTTATTTAGCATTTGTCATGTGTGTCATTCCAGATAGCCTACCATAATCCCATATCAATGGACCGAAGTGGCCCTGACATGGTTCGCTGCATGGGAGGCGGGACGTTTGGCAGCCCTAAAGAGCTGGCCCGTTCGGTACACCTACCATGAGCGATGGAGGGTCCCTGCCAATATACAAGAATACATCAAAAAGTCTACAGAAGGTGGTTCAGTACTCTACAATGGAGTTTGACAGGCTTGTTGGCTGGAGGTTGGTTCTTTCTCTGCGCACCGCTGGAAAGCATTCTTTCAGCATTTACTGAACCTTTCATCTTTGCTCTGGTTCCACTGCGTCTTTCTGTGGATTCACTGCTGCCCCGTAAATGTTGCTATCAGCGGCTAGATGGCTTTCTATGTAACAGAAGTCCTTCTTTCTTTGGTTCTGTTCCGTATTCCATCCGCCCCCCCTCCCAATCGAGTCGCTTTGCCGTCCTTATATTTTCAAGGAGGATGAGTAGTCCAATCACCTGAGCGCCGGTGAGACCGGTGAATGAGAAGGATGCGCATCCTGATCAGGATACGGTTCAAGGTTTGACGGTTCAGTCTTCGAACCTATTTCGTCCCTCTTCTTAGCTTTATCCCCATTGACTCCCTAACTCGGGCTTGTAGTAACTTCAAAAAAGTTTGCAGTTTAGGAAATTCGTCGTTGGAGCTAGATTATAGGAACTGCTCAGGTTGCATAGCCGCTCTGATGGGCGATTTCACACTCATCCACCAGTATTACAGGCGAATTAGGTAGACACTAGTTTTAGTCTGACCTCATGTATCAAGGTTACCAGAAATGTTTTATTCCAATGACGCCGACCACTGTACACGTTTTGTAGTAAGTGCATGCAAGATGCAAACTGCCGGAAGATTGCTGTAGTTCTACTCGGAGTATGACGAGCCATAAGTTCTTGCAAGGTTATAAATGACTTTATCATCCCCCCCGTTTTTCGTCAGTTTGCTGTGCTCCAAGTCAGCGTCAACAGTGGTTTTAGAGAGTTTTCAACGGTTTCGCCAGCTTTTTTTTTTTTCTTCAGCGCACGACCGAGGAGCCTCAGTTTCTTATTTGATCACCACTATCGAGGACTTGCAATCGTAGAATGACTCTTCTGTTGGAACAAATTAAACATAGTCCTTTCATTGAGGCGATTTTTGTCTCCTGTTGATGGTCCAGCGCTAGTATTTTGCCCTCTATCTCTAGACCCATTCATTTTCCTGGGCTCATTGTCGCGTGTTTTTGGAGCGGCGTCTTGTTCACTCAGCTCCTGAGGGAAGCCAGTTCATGGCTATTTGAGAAGGTCAGTGTTTTGCCGCGTGTAAAACTTGGCCCGTTAGTTAAAGTCGTGCCACAAACACGTGCCACTCGTACCACAACGACGCAGAACTCCTTCAATTGTGAGACAATCTGCCTAATCTGTCTATTTTTTTTGAACTGAAATAATTATTACTGATGTAAAGCATTTATATTAGGCTGGAAAGAAAGTCCTGTCAGTGTTTTTTGAGAAGCTTAGCGTTTTGATTCTTGATGCTCGAACATGACGTAACATGCTATGCTTGTAGAACATTCTAGGAGCTTTCCCGCAAGACATAAAGCACCTGGTCTTCCCTGGGTTTAATTACGAATGCCAGTTTCACAGGAGCATCTTCTACTCATCATCTTCTATGAAAGGCTCCGCGGGGAGCGGCGAAAGCTGTTGAAAACATCAACAGTGCTTTGGGGAGGACACCACTACCATCAGGACTGTCCACCTCTGGTTCGCTCGCTTCGCGAAAGGAGACACGATCCTCGAAGACAAACCTCGGTTGGGACGGCCCCACGAAGTGGAAGACTCCACCGTTCTCGAAGCTGTCAAGGGGGATCCGGAGGCTACCACCCGCAGTCTTGCGACAAGACTCGGATGTACCTAACTGACAGTCGTCAACCGCCTGTAAGCCCTTGACTGCCTAGTGGCTCGATGGATCACTCATACCTTGACCGATGGCACGCTGCGCACCCGGGTACCCCTTGGTCAGTCTCCCCTTCTCCGCCCTCGTCAAAAGGTGTTTCTGGGAGACTGCTTAGTGGACATGAGAGATGGGTCCTCTGTGATTTCAACCCACACAGTACGTGTGTCTCTCTCAAGGAGAAGACCCATCCTAGCAGTCCAAACCGGGCATGTATTCCGAGAAGGTTCTCCTGTGCTGCTTCTGGGACGCGAGGGAATGCTGCACAACGAGCTGCCCTGTAAGAACACACGGTCACCGCTACCATTTGTGCCGCTCAGCTCCAGAAACCCGTGGAAACTGTTGGAGAAAAATGACCGAGACTAGCTTCGGGGCACCTCGTTCGTGAGGACGCGAGACCCCATACTGCTATGGAGACCTACCAATTAATTGAGGAACAAGACTGGGAGGCCAGATCCCTTTCATCATATTCTCCTGACATAGGCCCCTGCGACTGCTACCTTTTCCGCCCTTTCTTAAGACTTTCTCAGCTATTGACTGTCAGCAACTTTGATGACATCAGTCGAGAGGCCG
>MU931318.1:0-17172 GCA_036418165.1 Cooperia oncophora
TTCAATTTATTCCGTGTAAACTTTTACAGAATTCCTTTAGAATTTCCTGAGACAAATAAATATTACCGAACAACCAAAACTTCCTGACAATATGCATGTGTGTCAGCTGAAGTCACAATTTGATTATTGCATGGTATAGAAATCAATCAACATTTTGAACCCGTGATAATACCCATTAAGAAAGATCTGTTGACAGCAAGTAGCGCAAGAGATCGCGAAGGCTTGCTCAGAGTCCACACGTCCAGCTAGCCTTTTAGCCTTACATTTTAGGTTCTCGTATTTTGACGCTATATGACACCACCTTTGAGAAAGTCTTTTTGATGACCTATGGTGACAGAACCTAAAATGAGAGAGATATATAGTGTAGTTCGCTGCGGGCTGTTGGGCGTGTCAGGTGGGATGAGTTTGGAGCGAAGCCAAACCCGTACTCCAACAGTTGACAAAGTGAGCAATGATATGACTGTATCACATTGTTCGTATTACTCTTTTATGCCACTTTTTGTCGCATGCTCGCTTCAACAAGAAGGCTAAGAACGGCTTTGAGGGAGTGTCACACTCGCACTGCCTGCCCAACCGTCCGCAATTAACTCACTTTATGTGGATTCCGTAGACTAAGCAAACAGCATATTTAAAAAAGGTCACATTCACAACTCCACACTGAATTCACTGGACATGTCATCCGGATCACTGTCATCAGATAACATGTCTAATGGGGCAAAAGCATCCTCATCGGCAACATTGCTGTTGTTTTCATCCAGAGCATCTTTCATCCGAGCTGAATCCTCCTCCTCTAACGCTGCTCTGCACCATCCCTCGCAGTGGCTCCTTGTTACACCCTCTAGAACGTCTAGGGCCCTAGTTCTCACCTGAACAAAGATCTGGTATCAAACGGCCACCTTTTGCAAGTGTTAAAAACGTTCCAGAAATCTCTACCGTCTCTAGTCTATCCGTGGGTCTTCCCAACTTATTCAGGCGGTGCTTTAGATAGCTCCAGCACAGTTCCACTGGGTTGAAAAAGCAGTGGAATGGAGGAAGCCTGAGTAGGCTTACCCCCATATCTTCACATATGCTCTCAGCAGCGAAACAGCGTAAAGCTGCTCTACCGCCTCGACTGGCGACGAAGTCTTCGAGCTAAAACAGCATCTAAGGTGGAGTCAAGTTTACTTTTGTATAACGTCGAACCTCCTCTACTACGGACGCTTTTTCACTATCGATCGCCACTTCGACTCCATGGAAGCTGAGGAAGCTGATGATCTCTCGCTTAGTGGAGTGTCTGGTCGGAATCTTATAAACAAACATGTCGCGTTTTTTTCTTTTATTCATTGCTTGACTAAATCTCACCTTCTCCAGTGCTCTTGTGTGATAAGGGGCGTTGTCGAGCACTAGCGTAACATTCCGTCCCGCCGCAAATTCCTTCATGAGGGGGATGGACGATTCCAACCAATTCTCGAACATTATGTGGTCCATCTCGCGGGTGGAATCGTGGTGCATAGTGCGGTGTCTATCCACGAATACATGGGTGCAGCCGGGTACGATCCCATCCTCACTCATGGCCGTCATAACAATACCGCGCCTCCCCTTGTTCTTCCCAGCAGTCTTACCGCAAGAATACCGCTGTATCTCAGCAGCGGTGGGAAAGCGCGACATGGTGTTGTCTGACCAACCTCTCCTCTTTACCATCCCGGCGAACACCCACGTCTCGTCCATGTAAACTATGCAGTCCCCTCTCCTCCTGGCTTCCTCAATTTTCCTCAAATATAGGGACCGCTTCTTGGCAAGATCCGAACGTTCGAAAATATAGCGTTGTCCCTTGAGGATCTTGTATGAAAAGCCAAGGCCTTTCACAAGCCTCCAAAGTGTCGTTGACGAGTAAGTGAAGTCCGGATAAGCCATCATCATTTCCTGCCGCAACTCGAGGATCGTGACGTCCTTCTGTCCTTAAAGGCACATTCCGCGATAAAATAAGGCTATGACCTCTCAAATGTGTCGGACGATCCGGAAGGCGATTTTTGAGGCTGCGCTACTTTCAAAATGTGAAAAACGGCAGAACTCCGCTAGAAGCTGACTAATTAGGCCCATGGACACCCCTTAGGCCCATGCCGACCCTCACCGGCTGCTAGCTACTAGCTAGTAGCCACTATGTTATCTTTCTCTATAACATTTCGGACTGCTTTTTCTGCTGCTTTTCTCCGCTAATCAGATACTTAGCACTTTTTGTGCCTATTTGAGTTCCGTTTCCCGCAATTTGCGGTCGCGAACTGTGCCTTTAAGCATCCAGTGACAGCCGCGCGCTCGACCTCGCTCGCATCCCAAATTGGACAAGGTCACGCGGTTACATAACCGCTTGCTTTCGCGAGAGCAAACTCTTGCGAGCTGACGTGCGTATCGCAGGGTGGACCGGTGTGTGTGGTAAGCCTTTTTCGACCAATTCTGTAGCCTGACAAGCGACCACGCCCTCGGTTTCGGGCTCAATACGCGGCGTTTCTCAGAGCTACTTGCTTCATTACTAACGAACATTTCAAGCGAAACAGCTTGAAATGCTGTGCAGAGGCAAGCATTACTCTGAGCACGTTGTTCAGCGACTGGTCTTGTCATCCTCAAGCTCCTGAAAGAATCTATCCTACCTCAGTGAAAGTGATAGCGTACCAATTACGCTTCGAAATCTACTGACCGTAACGTTTGTACGGCGTACTTCTTCACTCGGTTGCTTGAGCAGAAGAGATCGAGCGATAGAGGACTGGAGTGACTCTTATTTTTAAGGAGTGCCACGATTTTCGAAGCAAGAACTGAACTTACGAAGTCACGTGATCCGCTCATGATGCAGAAAAAGAGGCTCGGCTAAAATGAAAGCGTTCCAATATTTTAGGATGCAAAAAAGCAATGCAACTTAGAGATTTGATACCATGCAATAATCAAATTGTGACTTCAGCTGACACACATGCATATTGTCAGGAAGTTTTGGTTGTTCGGTAATATTTATTTGTCTCAGGAAATTCTAAAGGAATTCTGTAAAAGTTTACACGGAATAAATTGAAACTGTGAGGGAGGAGCACAGCACAAGTAGCAGCCACAGCATCATGCAGTCATTTGAATTAGAAGCATGCATGTTAGCAACATAAAGACGCAACAAAACGAAGGACTAGATGAGCAATTGTGAAGCACAGCAACGTTTCACGGCACACAATCCAGCTACCCAACAAGGGAACATCCATGCAAATTGAACCGAAATCGTGCAGTTTCTGAAAAACAATGCACTGGGATCTTAGAGACTGCTACAAAGCAACTAAAGCAAAGGCAGGGTAATATAAAATTGACTGCACTACCTCAGACAGTGACTATGGAAGTGAAGCGTCATCCGGTGTGAGGAAAAGCACCGCGCATCCTTGAAAACAGACAAGTGCATCCACAGAATATAATAAATTGTCGTTAGCAATAGTCTGTATGTAAATGTTAGAAAAAATTGCAAAAAAAAACTAAAAGCTCGAAGCTACTCACCACAAAATCGGCCCACAAGTAAGATGTGCCAGGCGAAGCGCTAGTAAAAAACTGTCCATACAGGCGATCTCGAGCTTCAAAACAGTATCAAAGAGTGTTCTTGGCATGTAACGGAACACTTCAAAGATAATGTAGTGAGCACCGAGTCATCAAAAAAAGGTAGGAACAAAGCGGAGTTTGAAGTGAGCCAATGAAGCAGGAAAAACGCAATGCCGGTTTCAGCACACCTGGAAGTCGCAGTCGCGTAATTCACGTCCAACGTTAGCAAAATAGCGGTTCACTGTTAGAAGACGAGAACAAGACGCAGATACGGGGACAGAATCTAAAAGGAAATAAGGGTCAATAACATAAAAGAAGTGGGGGAAAATAAGGAAAGTTTGGGAGAATTGAGAAAATCAGAAGGAAAAAAAATGTTTTCTAGGGGAATTTCAAGCTAATTTCATGCAAACTGTGATAAAATTTTAGTATAGTATACCTTCAACGATTGAAGTCGAAAGTCGAAAAATCGCAGTTTTTTCAAGCAGAATACGGCAGGGATTTGGAGAAAATGCGGCGCGAATCAGCTGATCGACAGCGTCAGCCAGTATTGATCGGCGAGAGCGCAGGACGGAAGAGTGAGTAGAGGGCGCGGCGGGGTGTGTTAGAGCAGAGTCTGTGTCAGAGACGCAGGGGCAATGATGATGATTTGGAATTTCTCGGCTTTCCATCGACACGCAATCAGCGGAACGCTCGCCGGCGTGGTCGTAGGGAACGCCCCACCGTCCGGTGAGCGCTCCACTGTACCCCACCTGCTTTCGTACGTTCAAAAGCACGACAGATACCCGGCTTTCTGTCATCTCTGCACTTCATCAATGGTCCTTACCATAATGTCATGCACAGTAATAGTGTTGAAAATAGCAGGTATGATGTTATTGGTCAAGGAGCGTTGGTTATCTGTTCAGAGAAAAGAAGCCGCATATCAGTTGGGTATATAAACATGTGAAAGAAGGTAAGCGCGGCGAAGCCGGCCGTATCACAGAAGGAGGCGCGCCGGCGTCAGCCGGCGAGCCGACTGGTTTTGTATAAGGTGATTAAGATAGATTCAGATCGATTATGGCAGGACGAACGTAGGCCTGAAAAGCTTTATTGGACTTCCATCTTCCCATCTGCATAACCTGAGAACTATCAAATCCCTGCTCTAAGGCCGTAGATGCTGCACCCCCTCTAAACCTATGCGTGGTACAGCGTTTATGACCCCATTACTTTATCTGCTTCTATTTGTAGTCCGAAAAAAGTTATGTGCTGCCGACATCATTGATAGCGAGATTCGCTGGCTGTTGTTAATACAATACGCCAAGAAAAGGTTTCCAAGCTTTGGATATATATAGGTAACACTACTGTATCATTTTCTATTGTGCAGTGTGATTATTCTAGCTACCATTTAAAATGTCGGAGAACAGAGCAAGTGCACTTGAGGAAATATTTCGATCTGCTTACCCCCACGTGTCCAGGTATGAACCCGTGCTTCAGAGACTGTGTGGCGACACGTCGCCCATATTGTCACTTGACTTAAGCGTCAGCCGAACTGAAATTCATCCATGGATTCCAAAAACGTACGAGTTGGCTATTAAGTTGTATGACATGATACTATTGTGTATTTTAAACCAACAACACTCCCGATTTGTGTCTTTCTGTGTCAAATCGGGAACCTTGATTTTGATGGCTTTCTGTTCGCGATGTATTGATCTCTACAATCATCTAGTTGAGAAAAAACAAGAATGGATTCTAGAGGATTTCCCAGCAGAGTCGCTCAAACTTCTTGATGCTGGCTTGAAGGCCCCAACGGAACATGTGGAATTCGAAGTATCCCATTTAGAAGGCCTAATACTAAGCTGTTTTGCGATTGCTCGAGCTGACCATCAAAGGCTCCAACATTCCACTGCACTTAATCGCATCAAAACATCTCTTGTCGTAGCTTACAATTACACTGTTGAAGAGGCTGACCAGCACTCGTCATTCTTCATGAACTGCTTCGACAAGTATATGGTCGACTTAGGGAATGGAGTTAAAGGCCTTAGCGACTGTGATTACGTATATAAACGCCTTATCTTATCTGTCATTATGGCCTCTCCATCGCCAACAGCCGACTACGGTAAGAAGATACGATTCGCAGTTCGGAAACATGGGCATGGCATCGGATATCTTACAATGATTTCTCAGATATGAATAGAAACTCTACAGTTGTTCATTATAAAGCAAGTATTTCAGGCACGAAGATTGATCAATATGTTGATGAATTGATAGTTGACCAGGCATCGGATCAAGTAGTGCCGGCAACTGTTCCTATCATATATACTTATCTTGCTGCTTAATAATTTTAGCCCAGCTACAATCCGATTTATCGCCGCAATGTTGCACCCTGTTTTTACTGTTTCGCATGAGTCGATCAGTGATGCACGATAGCAAAGTCTGCCGAGGTATATTAAAACCGTGATGACTATAACGGGAGAAGCTGACTAGATATGTGCTCTCTGTCAGCATTGCCACGAATTACGCCGGTCCTAATGCCCCTATGGAGAAAATTCAGTGAAGATAATTCAAGTTTAGGAGTCGCCTTAATGTGATCAAGTCTTAGCAGGGAAAACCTGCGATTACGAAAGATCTCGTCCGGCTCGAGATTTAAACACAAATGATAATTTCTGGAGTAGCCATCTCAGAAATTGACTCCATGAGCTATCTGGCTCTATACCAGATAGCTATGCCACTCTTATTAAGTTCGTAGTTGAGATTACTGTTGAGTGTTTAGTTTTGAGTAGAGGTTAGCTTTGATAAAAGCATCGTTGCGATATAGGAACATTTCTGAGATGTTGTGCTTCCCACCAGCGAATACTTTTGCGGGTCACGTGCGGCCATGAGGGAAACGGTGTCCAATTCTGAAGCGATCCATCTTCTGACCCGTGTGGTCTACTATACAGCTCTAGATTGCTTCCTCCCAATTATTTGGTGGTTCGGGGCATTTCTATCGCTGGCTGTGCATATAGTCGCTGCTCTTCCTAGGTGGTCCTGAATAACATCAATGGATTAGAATCGAGCGTGCGCAGCAAAAATACGATGAGAGACACCATTGCCGGGCATCCTGATTAAGCAGTGCGATACGAAGCTAGACTTCCTTCATAGATGTTGTTCTAGGTAACAACAATCTTGATGTCGAATTCATCTTCATCTTTACTGTACGAATAAGCTTCGACTTAATTTGACCCAATACCGTCAACAACATCAATTGGCGGTATAAACGATTGATCCGGTCAGCAGCATGTTTACGCGTACGAGCATGGTATATTCTAAAAAGGACTATACGCTCGCGAATTTACTCCACTTATACGGAGGTGTTCCGCCGACCAAGATTTTAGACAGTTGGAAGTTAAAGCGTTCACCCGAAAAATCCATACTAGGTTGTGTCGGAAACGTGCTGTCACATTATTTTCAACATTAAGGCTTCTATTTACTGGTGGAGAGGATTGGTAAAAAGACTCAAAAATTGTACAGCAGTTTAATGCGGGGGGTCATGTCCGCGAGTGTCTTGTGAACCTCATGGATGCATTGTCACTACTGTGGAAGAAACGACTCAAAGTTTGGAACCGCCTCAACCTCCTGATCATTTTGAACTTGCTGTTACTGGTAGGTTTTGTCTCGTCCAATAACGATATCGTACTAATTCGGAAGGCACCAATAGCATACCTATATTAAGAAAGATGGCCAGCTAGAAGCAGCTGTGCTACACAAATTTGCAAGGGGAATATCTCAAGCTGTCGCCAGTTTGGAGTCCAGATACGACCCTCGCTTTGGTTGGCACAAAGAACAACACTTGTATAGAGTTACGCTCTCTCTTGTGACGAGCCGTGTTGATCAGTGGTGCCAAACAAATTTTCCCCTTGAGCCACGATACAGGGCTTAAGATCTCGTAAATATGCCTCTATTGTGTTGAGCCGTACAGCTGTGACCAGAGGAAAGGCAGTCTTTCTTTCCATCGCAGCCAGTTTTCGACCTCCATAGTCTTCAACGCTAAGGTGCGCACGGCTACCTCACAACCTTCACTTCAAGTCATCCCAAATTACTGTTAAGCTCCCGTAGGTTCCGCGTCGTTTGAAGCGTTCAACTGTGAAGGTAGCCATGATGAAGCGCATCCGTGCTTATTTAGCTACCGCATTCCCATTTGCAATCACATGCATCGCCTAACGCATCGGGCCTGGCCAGTCAGGGTCGGTGTGAGTTGGAAATGAGTTTGTGGAAGTTGTGGATGGGTGGGCCGGGAATGCAGTGGTGGCTGAACGACATGGGGTTAGCCGCTAAAATACTTCTTGGTCGCATCTTGCCGAAGCAAGGAGCCACATTCGGCCCAGCGTTAATTAGTCTTACACTCAATAACAGGAGAGGAGCCCAAGCTCTCTTGCCTGTATAAGAGGGTGATAAAATTAACCGGCTAGCCAGTTATAAGCTTACATTACGTCGGTAATGGCGCAAGTAAATTGATATGGGGAAGCGTGACAAACTTTCGCACCTAATAGGTTTGAGATCTTATAATTATGCATTTATGATTTGTTATATCGAGAATTCTATGGACAGTGGCCACACAGAAAAAGAGTACACCAGCAAAAAAATCTCGTACATCACATAACTCATAAGTGCGTTAACAAGTAAGTGTGGGGACACCCCAAGATTTGTGGATATTGGACGAAATTGCCTCTTGGATTATGCGGATATCACTGGTTAAATTCCTCATAAGCGAAAGTATAGGAATGCACTACCTACGAGCACATTGTGAACTATTGAGCAATGATTTATTGTTTTGAAAAAATTTCTTAATAACAAAAACGTATGTGGACACTTAACAAAAAACAAATGTATCATGGAAATTAAAACTTGGTGCTCCCTCCCGCGTTCACTATTACTTCGAACATTCTGTCTGGCATGCTGTGGACAAGATTTGTGATAGTGTCTTCGTCGATTTCCTCCCATGCAGCCACTACCGCCTCCTTGGGGTCTCGCACGCTGTGTTCACTGATCGCTCGATTTCATCGGTTAGAGTTCGTATCACCCATAATGTCCCCCCACAAAGTTGTGTCGATTTAGGTTGCACGTCCAGAGAGACATGCCGGCCAATCCATCTTTATACCATTGCCGTTTGGAGCCCCAAATCCGCTGTCACACCTTTCAACTAAGTTTCTTAACTCTGATCTCGCTTGTGCCCAGTTGATCATTGGTCAATTTTCTTGTACTCTAACTGTCGAACCTTTATTCCTTATAGAATCCAATGTCATATCTTTTTTCTTTCAGATTTAATATTCTGTTTTTTGCATTCCAGTCATGTAAGCTGCTCCAGAGACTTATATCCATCATACTGGGAATTTGAACAATGCTACGCTAGGCGGCGTGTACCTGATGCACACTGCTGTCTGCACGTCGTGGCCCCACTCAGAAAAAGGCAAAGGAGCGTTTGGATTGCGAGCGACACTGTGATTATTCCATTGACTGTTCATACGGCATTGAGAAAGGCGAGGCAAGAGCTTTCACCCTGCAAGTTACGAGCTCCAACTTTGCTGATTCAAAACCACCGCAAATTATCAAAGGAGTGCGCCTCGAAATTTCGACTTGGGCGGAAAACACCAACCAAAACGCGATCGCCGGCGAATCTCCAGTAGGACCGATATCCATCTGGACCGATCGAGATTGAACTTGTTTATCCCAATTGGCGGTAAAAGATAAACACTAAGAAAGAAAAGACATGAGATGGACTGTCTTTCGTGATTGTTAAAATCTCTCAAAAATTAAAAAGCTAAACACGCTTAACTGCTCCGACGACGTCGCCATTTTGCGACCCGCGACGCGCAGTTCAAGTCTCGCCAGCCCGGTGTTGGGCAGTCAGGCCTGGAAGTTGAGCTTTCTTTCATCGGACTATCAGGAGAGACTATTGAATGTGCTCTTTTGCGGACAAAGATCGAGGACGCCCCGAAATATGTGCTGAATGGTAGCCATCAGGATTCTGGAGGTATTTACCAACGCACGTCGCCGAACGTCCGAGCTGTCTTGGCAATTTCTTCTAGGCTCAGCACAGTCCTTTCCAGCCAGCACACATGAGAGCCTCCAATCTTGATGTGATTTGTTTCGTCATTCGTGCTGGATGTGAGAGTAGCCTTAGTACGACGGGTCAATGTAATGTCAACAGGATTAAAAAGAGGAGCAAAGACGATAGATATGGGTTGCAGATTTGGAGCCAAACTTTGAACTTTCTCAGGTGTCCACATACTTTTGTTATTAAGAAATTTTTTCAAAACAATAAATAATTGTACGTTAGTTCACAATGTATTCAGAAGTAGTGGCATTCTATATTTCGCTTATGAGGAATCTAACAGTGATGGTCTCAAGATCGCGAGAGATCAAAAGGCACTTCGGCAAAATCTAAATTTAAGAAGAGATTGGTCAAATTACTTTGCTTACTGAACTCAGTGGGAAGACAGAATAGAGAGCTGCGGTGTAGAGGGGGTAATCAGGGCAGAAGGGCAGTGGCCGCCAACACTGCAAGTCCATCCACGCATCAAATAGGACTCCGGATACCAGCTTAGTAGGTCCGCCAACTTTACTGAGACCCAGCTCCAACAGCCGCAAGCAAGGATTAGCAATGGGATGCAACTAGGTTTATGACATACTTTTGGCTCGAAAACGTTGTTAGGCTGCGTGACGGGCCTCAACACTACCAATTTTTAGTAAGACGCCGAAATGAAAAACGAACGTAACTCCGTTCAGTAGACGTTTGGCAGGTTTGAAATCAGCAAAGGGAAAGATAAAGGCATTTCAAGGTAATGGTTGCATCATGAAGAGCCATTCCGTTCTCCTTCTCAAGATGAATGTTGTGAAAAATGAAGTCTTTGCAAAACGCTCGTCACCCTTCCACATTTTGATGACAAAAAGCTAAAAAATCTTCAGTATCAAATCACAGAGTCACAAAAGCTTAAATCACGTCGTATTTTCAGAACACCTTGGCTGCGATGCTAGTTTGATCGAAAGTGGGTTGGTACTGGAAGACGGCCAGAGTGCAAAACATTTTGAAATTGGACGAAATCTAATTCCTGGGCAGGGGAACACGATGTGGGAGCAACTCATTTCGTACATAGGAACAGTTTGAGCCAAAATCCTGTGCAGACCATTTTTGAGAGGTCTTCAACCCTTTTATCGTGCCTGCTCTAGCAACGGGAACATAACTCCAATACTGTTATGATGGATTATCGACCTTGCCAGTTGGAATCCAGCAAACTAGATCCGATTGCACGCTATTTGAATAATGATACGTCGTTTACCGTCGGTGAAGCCTTTGTCTAGTCCTACATGAATAGCAACCGGTATCGCGTTCCACTGTTTTCTGTTGAAGCAGCTGCCTTCAAAGTGAACGTCTTTCGTTGATATCTCTGTGACCCCTTAGTTCATTTTTTAATAATTTAGTCAACATTGCTATTCGTATATCAGTACCAATAATCCTGAAAATTTCGAATTCGTCCTTTTCAGCGCAGTAAGCTTCAGTGATATATTCACAGAAAGGGCACGGCGGTGACAAGGACATGGCGAAGCCTTCTTCTGAACGTCAAGCGCTAGCACACGCAGGCAGCCATATTGAGAAGTTGTACGTAATCACCTACCAGTTAGGTGATCGCCAATCTTGTTTGGGTTACCCACCTGCGACATGACCACACACGGTGAGAGAATTTTCGTTGGATGGGAAGAAGAGGAAGAAAAACTCACCAGCTGTGTCCGCGAACCTCCCCAAGCGCGCAATAACAAATTTGATCGCTAATCACTGTGAGACGGGCATGTTTTCCCCTGAGAATATTGCCTTTTCCCCAGATGGGCTTTTCACCTTTCTTCCATGTCCCAGTGTTGTTTATCGTTCATCGTCGCACTGTTCGCGAGCTCACTGTCCCATGTCTTCCCTTACCCGCGCCGACGCTGTAGCTGCATCTCGCTCTCGCGGCGTCGAGATTTTTCCGAAGAGCTCTCGTTCTGCACGCTGTTGCATTCAGGTGCATTCTGTTTCACCGCACGCTGCTATCACATCCTCTAAAAGAAGCTTGACTGCATCACACATTTTTTTGGTGTTCTCTTTTCTTGAAGAACTAGGAATAATTTGTGCTTTGGTCCATCCCTCTACGAATGCGCCTTCCATCTAGCTTGTCCGTTATTTCGTTACACTGAATACACTCGAAATATTCACCGCATACAATAAATTACGCGGCAGGCAACATGTGAGTCAGCGTTTTCATTCACTCGGGCAAATCATATCTGGAAACGAATTTTCCTGCTTGATTTTAGTGGGATCTTGTGCGGAAATCGTTCCTTGGAGCCTGTAGGTCCTCTAAGCGGACATTCCGCTGCTGCGAAAAATTGCGATTCTTCCCACTTGTGTTTCCCGTTTTGATGAATCTAGTGAATCATGAGGAACTGAGAGACATTATGACTTACTTTGCGACGTGACCTTAACATGAACAAGTGCTTATCATAACTCAGCGCAATGCGTTCAAAGGGGAGGGGGTAGGGGTTGGACTAGTATTCGGTTAATTCCCGTTACCTTGCCGAGCAATTGAGACCCTGTGAGGCTGTGACACAGTGCAAACCTTCATTTCCACACAATTGCTTGGTTTTTCCTTTATTTTAACGGAATTTACTGTACTTATGTACGAAGTAAAGGTCATGACCAAAAGAATGAGATTTTTCCACTAGTGGAAGAGGCTCAGGGGTAGGCAAAGATCTTCGCAACAACTGGCTTAGAAGTGATATCCCTGCAACTTCATTGCTTTACTTTACAGGAATTCGCAAAAGAATGACATCTCTTCAGTATCTACCACGATTCTCCTGGCATTAGACAACATGGTTCTGAATGAAGCACGGGAGAATAATTAGCCTTGAAAGTAAAAACAGAGGTGTCCTACTGCAACAAAAATTTTGTTATCATCGTAGAATCGAGTGTACGGCTCCCAGGTAACTATTAGGTTGTTCGGAAAGAAATGCGCGTTGAACTTGTCCATTTATTTCCCTCCTACTATAGAAGATTTTTCGAAACAGTTTTGTCTATCGAAAAGAGATTTTTTATTGTGCATCTTTTGTTGTTTTGGTCTTATGTCAACGTTTGTATTTGTGGTCAAGAAAAAAAGTTACTTCTTCTCTCTTCCTTACTGCGCTCGTCAAGGTGTCGAACATCGGTTGACAAAACTCGCATCACCGACAACGGGCTCGCCACATGTCCTGCGAAATATCATTTGCGAAAAACAATGAAGGATTGGACTGAGAGAGTCTCTGTACACATCCGCCACTAACAGGCCCAGGACCTGGCACCATCCGATTACCATCTGTTTCCGGTCGATGCAGCACTCCCTGGCCGAGAGAAAGTTCACAAACCGCGAAGAAGTCCAACTCTGGGTGTCCAACTACTTTGAGTCGCAGCCGGCCGAGTTCTTCGGAAGAGGAATCCATTTTTTCGCATAAACGTTGGCAACAAGTCATTGATAGTGGTGGAATTAACTTTTGGATTAATCTTGTTTCATTTCGTTTTTATAATAAAAAATTTAGTTAAACTCAAAGGCGGCATTGTCTCTGGGCTGACAGCCTTAATAACGAAGTAAAGGCACTCCACTGTAAAAAACGCGATACAATTTCTTGTCTTGCTGAAATTCCATTCCTCTCTGAGATTCGAGACAACTGATATCAAACAAGACACGTGGTGAGACAAAAACTTGTGCGTGGTGGCTCTTGCAAATATTTACTCAGAACTGGTCCTCATTCAAATGCCTTCGTGACCCGAAATGGAGGGCTGAATACCCGCAGAGCAGAAAACTGATTGATCAAAGCCGGTCCCTTTCTCCATGTAGAAGAATAGATGATTCTAATACTCGGATTTGCGTATTATGCCAGAAAGATTTGTTCAATTTCAATCTCACGAACCGGATTGGAACCACAAAAAAAACTTCATCTTTCACTGATCTCGTAATCAGAGGGAAGATAAGTTTCTGAGTGAAGGTCCTTTTTATTGCTCTCGTGACTGACTGACTCTTTCAACAGGAAAGCTCAAAACTTCGCACGTAGAAGGTTAACCTATCGGGAGCTCACTTTTCAAGTGGGACTTTCTGAATAGAGCACGTTATGGCGTTCAAAAAAAATTGGTCTAATCGGCTTCCTACAGCCCGAATCCACCTGGCATCAAACACGCGAAATGGTCTCCAGGAAAGGGGGATGAAGTGCTATGTAATTCAATGAAATGGAGAAATATGTTTTTCTAGCACCCTGTAGACCCCACTCTCGGCAAACCGTCATGGTCTTCGAGCGACTTCAAAGCACATTTCGCAAATACGGTTCGTAGGAATTACGGTATAGAAGCACAACTGTCCGCGCAAATTTACCAGTCAGGAAGAAAGCAGAAAAATGACATCAGTAAGGCCCTCTTCGTGCGGTTGATCATTGCAGTTGTACGAGCCCAATATGACCAATACGAGAGGCGACGACACTCTGAAGGGTGCGGAAGGGAAATCAGGAGATCATGTTTGAGTGAGTAGAATGGCCTTACCTTGACGGGAGGTGCAACCTGAGCCGCCACCGGCCTCATGGGTCTAATAAGCTTGCAACATGCTTCTTGCTTACATTTAAGCTGCGCAAAGGTCACTTTCTGTGTGCTTGCGAACTACGGACATCAAAAAATGATGCGCGATAGAGCACAACAGCCTTATCATAACGATAACTGAGGATGCCTTCGGGGGGGGGGGGGCTCGGGTGGGTCCGCGTACTACTTGGAATCATCAGTTTAATAGCATCAATTTTGCTTTTCTCTGCACTGCGTTCTGTGACCACAGTGACCTAACACATTTCAGCTTTTCACACACGATAAAAACCTTACCCACCCCGGAGTTTCTTCCGTCCCCAAACCCATCTTTTCGCTCGCCGCATGTTTTTTACACCTTTTATGCCTTGGCTGCTGGTGCCCTTTAGCTGTCTGCACTAAGTGTTTCGCAACATGACCATGCATAAAAGTTCAAGTACAGGTAACCGGTTTGGACACATCGCCAATCGCGGAGTTGGCATTTAAAAGCAGCCTCCGTCGTCGACGATATTTCAACCACGCCGTTTCCTGATTCCTGGGCACGGTTTCCTGATTCCAGGGCGCTGAATGCAAATCCGAAGTTAACTAATGGCAAAACGTAATGGCTGACATGTCGCTAAGTCTAATAATTTATTAACTATATATTTAGAATAATTGATAAGTGACTAATAATCTACTATTAAAGTAATCAGGAGGCGGAGGTGGTGTAGCGACAAGTGGCGCGCTTATCAAGGCAATGATCTCGCAGTTTTAAAGGTTCCCCCCCCCCCTCCTGCAGAAAACAATAATATGAACAGCTATCATAGGAGGACAGCAGATTTTTTTCGGGTTCCCCTACGACATTTGCCTGCATTTGAGTCCTTTTGGCAACCGCTTTCAAGGCATAAATATCTTATAGAATTTGCTGCTGCCTGCCGAGGTCGGGAGCTGGTGGGTGGCGATTTGGGAATGACGTCGTCCTGGAATCGTATTCATCAACGTTTCCGGCTGATCTTTTTTGGGGAAGTGTTTTTAGTTTCAAAATTAAAATTCATGAACATCACTGGTGGTTTAAGTCTGGTCCTTCAAAGCAAATGGCAGTCTTCTCTTCTTGTGTTTTAACCTCTTTTCTGTAGTGGAACCTCCTTGAGAATAAAGTTATATTCTATGAGCAGCATTTCCTATACGTAAACCGCACAAGAAGATTTCTTGTTCTACAGCGAGGAGATAATACGATGGGAAGTAACAGCTAGGAGGCTACGAAGTAATAAGAAGAATGCTCCTATTACTTTTGCTAAATAGTCGTAGGATTGAACCTCCCCCTGTGAACCAAGTCCCCCATGGCATCCATCACTGAATGCAGTGCCCTCCTCGGTATTCAGAAAGCTGATGGGCAGAATTGTCAAGAACGACCAAGCGTCCTTTTCTAGGACAAGGAGTGAGAAGAGATGCAGAGAGAGACCAGAGACAAAGGATTAGAGAACAGAAAGCGAGTACAACTATGTATAGAAACGGTTCCATCCAAATCTGAACGAAAAATTTCCATATCTCAGATAAGCCGCCAAGTGATAGATGGCTGTGCTCTGGCAAATGATAAAAGCACCGCCTTTTTGACAGTATCGAGCTGCAAGGTATAAGGGGGGGGGTGTATAACCATGGCCTGAAAGTGCAACACTTTTTGAACGTTTATAGCGTCTTTTGCTCACAACCAAAAGGGTAAAACCTATACAATAACTTGAGGAGGCCAGCAGATAGGCTCTGTGTTCTTAGCCTTCCCGACAAATCTAAACACCACTTACAATTAGTCGCCCGAGTACAGGAAGCTGTGTTGACCGGAGCGGGAACCAATCCTAGACTTGATTTTCGGACCGTGAGCACGGTAAGCTTGCCACTTGCCACTACACCACCTCCTCCTCTTCACAACTTTCAGGAAGCAAAATAATGAGGATAATGACCCAATACTGTGTTAAAACTATGACGGCTGCAATTCAAAAAAGCGCGGAGCTCACTTCCACCTTCTTCTTATCACTGAATTTTTCTCTCGTAGATCTCGTAGGTGCAGCTCCTGGGCCCGAAACAAATGGTAGTCAGTCAGAGTCTGATAAGAAAAATAAGGAGAATGCAGTAGCGGATCCCAACCAAGCTCGGCAATTTTCTGCCGAGCAGGCTTTACTGGGTGAGGTTAGTGTTGTCATTAAGTGTAAAAAGTTGCTTTTTGTACGTTGCGCGTGCAATTTTGTGTAACTGAGAAGAGAGTAGTAGAGAAAGGTGAAGCCTAAGCGGTCACGCGCGACACCCTTGAAATCCTGCTATCAGATTAGCAAACTCTCCCTTTCATACATCTTCCTTCCGGCACTTTGGGAGGAGGTTCAACACCCTGCTACAGCAGCGTTGCTAGAATCCCATCAATCTCATCAGAAGGGGGCGGGTCGCAGTCGGCCGTTGGAGGGTCCTAGTTGGTCTTGGCGGAAATCTTTCCGAGCCGCGAGAGAAATTTTTTGGTTGGGAAGTAATTGGAGAAAAAGAAACTGGTAAAGAGTGGCAGGAATTTAGGGGAAGTTGGGTCCTTGATAGGGTAGGATGGCGGTATAGGGGGAAGCGGGTCGAACAGGAGGAAAAAATTTTGGGATGGGTCCTCTCATTGGTGTACACACAGTGTAGGAGTGTATACTGGTTCACTGCGAATGAAAGGGCGTGTCAAGCAGTATGAGCGTGCCACGGCACGAAACCCGTTCTCTGCCAGTTGTTGAAGCGGTATGTTACAACAGTTGGTAGGAAACGAGTGATGCGAACGGTATGATACAGTCTTATAATCTGCTCGCTCCAATAACTAGCGTAGGACTGGTTTGACATCGCGCCGAACCCATTCCGCCTGTACCACCCCTTCATCCGCAGCGAACTGGACTGTATACCCTATCTACCACGCAGGAGCTACTTTTTCGTATGTAGGATAGCGTGAAACACCTAATTCGAACGTTCTGTAAAGAGTTCGCAGGGAAAGTCCTGCACAAGCAAGGACTTACACACAATTGCTCTTGTAGCCAGCTGCTAGAAACTTGGAAGTGAGATCCTGCTCTTGTTCAAGT
>MU931319.1:0-20868 GCA_036418165.1 Cooperia oncophora
ACCGAATCGCGTATCAGGCTTTTCCAGGTATTCTTTCCATTTAATACGACTTCTTCTCTTACGATACACACTTCCTCTCTTCCTTTTAGAAACCACAAAAGCTTCGAGACTTAAAGGTTGAGCCCGCATTCAAATTTGTTATGCGGCTCAAATACTTATAACAAGGTAGCAAGTAACCCCTTAGTGAAGAAAAATCAGAAAGAAATCATAGGAAAGGCTCTATATAGAACCCCTTGCTTAATGAGGTTGTACGTGCTCAAGGCGAAGAGAAGGTGCGGTCGCACGAGTTCTCACTTGTTGATATCAGCTGTTTTCCCTTATCACCTCACTCTCACCACTCGACGTGGAGAGAAGCAGCAGCGAAACAACCGCACCATCAGGTAACCATTAGAAATGAATGGAGGGCGGTGCCAATGATTGTAGGTTGGGCCAATGAGAAGAACGACGGCATCGTGGGCCTCCTCACTCGTTTTTGCGCCGCGAAAGTGGTGTAGTTGTTGCCTCTGCGGACCTGACTACCTGCTCACGAAGGGAGAGGAAAATCTCAACTGAACGCGGACGCTTGCTAGCTTGGTCCCTTTCACCTTGGTGTTCAAGTAGGAAAGCCAACAACTGCTTGGTACTTCTCATGAGAGACTAATGTGCTAAGGCTGCGCCTCATCAGCCCGTAACACTCATACATTTCGGACTGTGTCGATGTTACAATGAAGCAGTCATCTATATATCTACAGTACATTAGCGGCAAGCGTTCCAGTACTGGTTCTTCTATCCTGCTCATGAAGCAGATTGCGAGTACCGGTGCTAGGCACTTGACCCATGGCTAACCCTCTCGCTTAGGAATAGTGCGCACCTGAAGATGTTGCACCCTAAGCATTCGTTGATCAGTGTCATGATGTGTGTCCAAAAGTCTCAGTGCTTCTTACATGCATGTCCAACATCTCAGAGACTTATTGCAAGGTTGAACATTGGTATAAAGCTAAGTGACATCGATCGACTGTCTCAATGTGTCTGACAATGTGTCTCACTTACTACGTACACTAACAGCGAGTGGCACCCTTCCCCTCGCGTGGTGGTGGACGGGTAAGTTCGTTCCTTACGTTCGGTTTTTTCGATAGTTCTCCTGAGATTTCTAAAAACGCTAGGGTGTCGAGGCGTTTGGCGGTGTAGAGGATGCAACATCCAAACCTTGAGCTATGTTTAGGCCTCTGAGGGCGCCAGTCCTGTCACTTTTTGGATGGTACTGGCTCTGTCCTTTATTTTTATGTCGATTATAAGCTCTTTTCCTTGTTTCGCCTTCTTCCAGCATTTCCAATAAAGTCCTCCACCTACGAGCCTCTTTCGCAGAGCAAATCACAATTCCCAAAGCTCCTAGTTTTCTGCGAATTTCTCAAATGCCCATGAATGGTTTCCGCGGATTAAGACATGCTGTTCTAGAAAATAGAGTTGCTTGTTGAAGGCAGTAGGCACGAGAAATCCCTAAGATTAAATATGCCTGGCACAACGGAAATTCGCGCCCTTACGCAGGCGCTGCGTAGCGTGCTTTCCGAGAAAGGTACCCTAAGAGCCTCTCAAGCTGCAATATACCGATCTGCGCGCCCACAGCGCCCGCCCGCCCTCAGAATGGACAAGCGTACTAGCTCGTATTGCTTCATTTGCTAAGTAAAATATGAAGCGAAAAGACTGATATGAAGCGACCGCGGTGCTGCATGGATATATGAGTGCATACATGCAGCCGTATCTACCGTAGCGGTTATTGGCACGATGCAACGAGGAAACTCGTCCAAAATTGCTTTTTGAGTCATTAAGAACGAAGGCTTTTCTTCGCGTTTTTGACCGTTTCACTTCGTTTTTTCGCCATTTCCCCACTATATAGCACCCTGCTAACGCTTCAGACCGAGTACCGATTTACCGCGCCGTATGCGTTTAAGGCGTGGTCAGAACAGAATGGTCAAGCAGATCACTGTACGGCACGCGCTGTTCGACTCAATGCTTCGACGAGTACGGTATTGGCCGCGCCTTGATTTACCAGCGAAGTATAAGCGCAGGTACAGCATCGTGTGCGCAAACCCATAGGGACCGGTACGATAACATTGCCGCTGGGGAGGGGAGAGCACGCGGAGCGACAGTAATCTCAACAGAGTCAACTCAGAAGACAGAAGCAATGCGATTCGACATTTCAATTAGATCAGATAGGGAACAGTGGAGACTATGGAAGATCCAGATGAATTAAAAAAACCAATGAAATTATGATTATGAAAGTGTAATACGCAATTATACAGTAAATGCTACGTTCTAACAGCCCTCTTATCTCAAAATGGGCAAAAATCCCCAAAAGAATGAGATTAACGTTCTTAGGCCGGCGGAAGGACGTGAAGGGAGGATATCACGCAAGAAAGAAAGCTCCAGCTAGCAACAACCAAGTACAAAGTGAATCAGAGAGTGAGGAGCGACGGAAAGCACCTTCAGAAAGACCCGAGATGTAAAATAAACCTTACAAAAATAATAAAAAAATTTAATTAGCAAAGATATAAGCCAGAAATAAAATAAAATAAACAAATACAAATAGTCAAGTTATATAGCAACTGACTCGTAAGTACGATAGTGACTAAATAATAACGTATCAAAACAATTCGCTGCGATGTATGTCCTTACAAACCCATAAAACAAACATCATTGCTATTCACATAGAGAATAACAAAAGCAAACACTGGAAATTAAGCAATTCTTACCTTATAACCACACACCTACTGCGTAAGAGCAGCTAATGCACGAGCGCACGACCAAACATCGAAATACAGAGAATAGACCAGAGCTTCTCTTTCACTCATAATGAAGGAAATAATAGTGTTTTAGAAGGCCACAACACTGAAAGTTTCCGAAGGTGTATCCTCACAATGGCACATAAGGAGTCAATTTTTCGGGTGGGTCAGAGGGTGGCGCATCTGTGACCCATCTAAAATATCTCCTGAACTAGTGGGTCAGAAAAACTGTAAAGCTTATTGGAAAGAGAAAAGATGGAGGGGTTTCAGGACGACTTTAATCCTGATGAAATTGCGTTTGGACGAACGAAGCCTCGCGTGAAGCATGGAAACCAGCTCGCGATTTACCCCTAGCCTATCCAAAACCCATCCGGAATATTTCACCAACGGGGATTGTTCAGTTTGCAACTAGGTAGAATACACAACAGTAGAAACTTTGCCGTTGCATGCTGCTCACCATTCTCAAAAAAATAACCCCCGAACAGACCCCAGGACGTTGGCAAGTCCAACAACCGCGCTCCAATGACGTTTTTCCAAAGAAAGCGGTCGCAGCCTTGCGCCCTGCAGCCTGATCGATAATAGCCAAGTATGGAACGATTTACTGCCGGCCTGGTTATCCTTTTTCATTTAGCTCTGCATTTTCACAGAAGGAGTCGATTTTTTGGGTCAGAGGGTAGCGCGTCTGTGACCCATCTAAAATATCTCCTGAACTAGTGGGTCTTCAGAAAAACAAGACTATTTCAATCATGATGAAGTTGCGTTCGAAATAAGTAGTCCTCGTGTGAAGCATAAAAACCCGCTTGCCATTTACCCTAGCCTATCAAAACTCATGCTGAATATTTCACCAACGGGGATCGTTCAGTTTGCAACTAGGTAGAGAACACAACAGTAGAAACTTTGCCGTTGCATGCTCACCACTCCTCAAAAGCTCCGCACCTAAAAGAGATATAAGCTCCTGAAAAGACCCCAGGACGCTGACTTTCGAGTTACCGCGCTCCAGTGACGTTTTTGCAGCGAAAGCGGTTGCGACCTTGCGATCGATAATAGCCGATTGACTACCGCCTGGTTATCCTTTTTCTCATTTGGCCGCATTTTTTTATTTTTCATGTTTCGCTTTGTTGTGTCGTGCATGTTTTCATTATTTCCCCGTCACCATTCATTGAATGCACATCTGGGCCCTGACACGCTCACCTTGGGGCTATTTTTTTCACCAATTCAGCCTATCAATGATCACCATTAGCCGCTATTTCAATTGTGTTTCTTTTACAAGTTGCATGTCATACATAGTTATCGAACGAGGAGTTTTATTTTGAATCCTAAGACAAAATTGTAGGTAATGCGAGGCTGTTGTTCAGCCTCATATTGCATGAGGCTGAAACAGCCTCATATTGCATGAGGCTGAAACAGCCTTTTATTTCCTGTATTTTAGAGCAGAGTGCGCCTTTCGAGAATCCAGATTCCATTTCAGGAAGTCATTTGTGGTGAACATGCATCTGGTTGTCAGTTAGAGCAGGAGGGGGGGGTCGTATCTGGACCCTCTTCGAGGGGGGGGGTCGTACCCACACCGCCATTTGACACATCCATGCTTAGCATACCCTGGGATATAGAGTGCTCTTTATAGGTATCGCCAGGACCTTTCCCCAGTCTCCCATAAAATGATAATGTATTGCGTTACATGATCAACGTTCAAGCTTGCAGACATCAACGCCACTCAAGTATCAAATCTCCACCAGATCTTGACAAGAACACTATATGCAATAATGCACCAGCATATTACAATAGAATTATATTTTTTGCCAACGAAGACTAGGTACTTTATATGACATTGAATAGGAAATACTCCTTGCACAAAACGTCGTAGCCCGCACACGTGAAAAAAATATCTTTGAATTGCGCGGTCAAGCATCTTTCAGATGAAGGTAATGCATGAGAGAATTCTGTCTCGGCGCGAGACGCTCTTGGTGCCCCTAGTGTGTAGTATCATTCGCAATATTATCGAATTTCGTGGTACACAATAGCCGACTCTAAAAGAAGCATAGTGTCCAGAGGAGAGAGCGCAGATAGAACCACTTTGCTGCTTTGACGCTACATGATAATGCAGCAAAGTACTGAATATATTCCTAAGTACTGCAACATTTCGTGGCAGACAGAGTGAACAGAATCAAATGTTCTGTTGCGCTTGCTTTTCAGCACTACTTCAAGTGATGTACCCACATTGACCACATCAGATTAGACGAGAGAGCTCTATCATGATACGCAGAAATAAAGCCTCTTGCTCCGTTGGCAGACGCAAAATGGAGTTTTAGACGAAGTTTCGAAACCAAAATCCCCATCTGAAAGCGCGCATCATCAAGATGGCAAGATGCTACCTTGATGATGCGCGCCGCACGTGTCGCGCAAACGTTGTGAGAGTAGATGCGTATCCCGCCACGAAAAAGATACGGTAGGTTTTCGAATTATTCCGGTCCTACACTTAGTGGCTTATGTAAGAGAGACGCATTACGCTGTCCTTATACCGCAACTATAGTTAGGAACTGGACGTCTCACTGCTCATGTCAATAGCTCGCAGTGGCTTGGATGGCAAGAGGTCATTTGAAATAGACAGTCATTTTGGTTTTTCATCCTGTTGAATCTCAGCTAAGTCAGCAAAGTTGGCGGACCTACTAAGTTGGTATCCGGAGTTCCTACATGAGCATCTATGGACTTGCAGTGTTGGCGGCCCACTGCCCTTCTGCGCTGACTACCTCTCCACTCATTGCTTCGCAGCTATATCTCTTGTATTACCATGAGTGTTTTTTTACCTTATCGGAGTTTTGTTCTTATACAATGTTATTTACCTCGACCATTGTAACTAGTTTGCCGATAATAAATCATAAATCATAAATTCTAGAATTCCTCGCGGAAATCCAGAACGCCTCAAGCGCTTTTCCGGCTGAAAATTACGTCTCAAATGCCAGAATTGTGCAGTTCCTATCCAAGCCATTTCTGCTGTGCTGTTCGATCAAATGCCTTCCGAGCGGGAATGAATGGAATCGATTTCAAAGGCTGTAAAAGTATTTTGATAAAAGAGGCGATGAATTCTCATGAGTCCCCGTCATGCTGTCTGCAACGGCTTTTACGGAGGAATGGCCCATCTTGTCAGTGTTTTGAACCAAGGTGAAGTGTGTTTCGAGATGGAAGGGGGCGGGGGGGGGGGAGACTTTTCGTGCGATAGGATTGTTGTTGAAATGACAGTGTTGTGCTAGGACGCTGCTGGGTAATTTCGCACGTCCTCATGATCACCCGGAGAATAAAAATACGGTAGGGGGACATCCGATGTCATGCGATGTCGCCTTCTCATTCGGCACGGCGTTATCTTAGGCCCACTGAGGTTGCGGCCTTCTGAGAGCGTGGGTCAGTCGACTGATTATATTACCAGGTCTAACGTTTTTTCACTATCTAAGTTGCGGGTTTACTCGAACGTATTAATTCTAATAAGGCCTGAGTACACGCACATATGTGTACCCCAGATTTGGACCACGTTACCCGGTAAGGGTTGAATGCAGGTACGTAAAGGCGGATTGCGCACTACATAGTACAGAATTCTAGAATTTGACCGAATAGCTTACTGGTTCGTGGTTATTCGTCGACATTGCATTGGTCTCCAATTAACCAATCATTTTTGGCCACTGTCTCCAGCCTTGAGGTTCATATACTACCTTTATGTCGAACGCGTTGATAAAGCCGCAGAAGACGGTCACCCGAAAGTACACGTATACTGTTTTTAGCTCGGACCGTTTCACTCAATGGAATCCGGGTACCCAACGAAGCTCGTTTGCGTAGCAACAGCCACGTTTCAAATCGTTTTTCTAAACGGGGTTTCTATTTGTACGCAAATTTTGGCGCTGTTGACGTTCGATCACCAGGTTAGCTCTACTAAAGAAGCTCAGATTGTTCTATAGGGGACCTCGAAGAGGTTTTAACTGCTGTTATGGTGGATTAGCTAACCAGAGCCATGGCGACGGGATACGCGAAAACCAATGGATCACACAGGAGAGCAGCAGCCGAACCCTGTAGGGGCAGACTGTTGGGGAGGCGCACTTGCCGGGCCATTATTGCGCGCTCCAACAGAGGGAAAAAGCCCGGGTAGAGTTCCAGTGGTGAGTCACCAAACCGCTAACTCGCAGTGCCTTGTGTCAGAAAGTTATGGTGCAAGTAGAGTAGAGTGCTCAGCAAAGTAAGGCTTTCGATCGTTTGCACGAGTAATCGCATGCCGGCAATATAGGACAAGTATAATATGCATCCTAAGACCGGACCGAAAGCGACAGAATGGTGGCTGGAGCTGGCGTATTTCACCGGCTATCATGAAAAACAGTGAATGAATTACAGTTTCAACGAGATGGTTAATAAAGACGATAGTCGTGACCGTGTGTGAGCTCATGAACATAGTGTTTACAATAGAATAAACGAGCAACTTGAGGCCGCAATTAATGAGTCACATAGCGATGGAAGACATCGATACCGTATTAATACATACGCTAAGTCCCTGCTACACATAATGAATGGTATGGGCGGTTATTGAGACCGCTAAGTAACACCTAAGAGAAACAGTATTCCCCGTTGCTCCCTACACCCGAGGTCCCTGAGATTTTACCCGGAAGATCGTGGCCATGATCTGATCAGGCGTGATATGACAGCGCTGTGTTGACAGATGAGGGGACCGTTGGAAGTAAGCCATCTTGAAGCCGGATAAAGTCATCTTCAGCATTTTCATTACTTGCGTAGTGTCAAACCCTTGCTCTAGTGCAACCGTCGCGGCACCCCCTCGAAAGCTGTGAGTGGTATAGTTTTTGTGGCTCACGCCCGCAATGAGAAATATTTGCTGCAACCTTTTGGAAATTGTTGATATGCTGAGGGGTTGTTTAGTGGACTTTGATGGAAAAAGAAGCCCATTACTGCCTTTTTTTGACGCTACTTATCTGTTTCTGTATAACCCGATGTTCCTCTGACTCTGGGTCTACAGTAAACGACGCAATGGCTCCCCTTTTGACTTGATCAGTTTTGGATTTTCTGATAAATACTGAAGTAGGTACAATTATTGATTGTGAGGTCCGCTATATCGAGGTTTCTTGCCTCGTTGATTCTGAGAAACCCTCTAAACATCAAAATAGCCACAGTGACAGCAGAGAAAACTTTTTGGTCTTTGGATACAAAGCCTAAGTGCACCACTTTGATGTAGTCGTCCGTTGTAATCATTCCTATGAACTAACTGGGTCCTCTATTCTACTGCTTGGCACTATCTCAAAGCGCCATAGTCCAGACTCTACTTTCTTTGTCAGCCTCTCCTTGCTTCCCAACAGGAAATTCAGAGCCGCTGCTATGCTGGGCAAGGAGCTATGTTGTTTGCTGTCGATACAGTGCGCAAGAGAAAAAGGTTTCTTGCCTTTGCGATCGGATAAGTCCTTGACACGTTCCTTTCCCACCACTGCACGAATCTAGAACATGCGAGTGAGTAGGCCTTGAATGTTGCGTTCGAACGATGACTATTAAGAGAAGCTCTGATAGACTCTGCAACTCGAGGCAGTTCGCAGCTCTTCGCCATTTTCGCACAGTTCGCCCGCTTCCCTCCATAGCGGTCCTGAAAACAACAATGGGTAGGGCGGGTGGGTGCCAACTCGTGGGCAAGATAAGCCCTGGAATGAGAAGGACATCGTAAACATCGATGTCCATACCGTACTTGTTATTCTCCGGGATCATGTGAGGACGTTGCGAAATACAGACGTCCTCCCAAACACTACGAAATCTCCCCCTTACCATCAAACAAGCAGCCTTATAACACCTCCGCCCGCGTTTTTGCTGGCGCAACTACGGTATAAATAGCTTTTCGATTCCGGGGAAGTCGATTTCGTGGAACTTCAAATGCCGGCGAAGGTTAGAAGTTGAGCTCCCTCCACGAAAATCGACTTCCCGGATCAGACAAGCACCTATTTATACCGTAGTTGGCAGCAAACGGAGGTATAAAGGGCATTCGACTAAAGTTTTTCGTACCCGAATACAATAAGTGGCAATAGTTACATGATCACGGGAACCAAACCTCTCAAAAGGAACTGTTTTTCACAGGATCAGACAAATTCAATTCATTTTCCATTTATCGTTGTGGTTGAGGTAGGCTACACCATAAAACTTAATATCATTCTTCTTTAAGGGGCAATAATAAATCCTACATCAGGAACGCTCGGCCCGAAGGATATCAGCGAAACGCGGTGTCGCAAATCTACCTTCCATACACCTACTTCTATACTAGCTTCGATTTAAGTTCAATGATGTTCACCTTTTCGGGCACAAGGCAATTTTATTCGGAGATGAACGCCTGTAGATACGAGGCAAATGTTTCAGGGAAAACTACCACGCGGTCTCTTAAATGTCCAAGGACGGAAAAATTTCACGATTTTCATGGATCGATCTGTCGTTTCTGTTAGCAGTAACTATGGCATAGTATCGTATAACTCTAGGGAATGTCAGCTGATTTGGTTCGCGAACGGGATGGTGCGAACTTGTGCGTAATGTCTGTTCACGCGAGCAAATGTGTCTATAGGGTTCAGGGAGGTCCATGGCGAGCCTGTGCACTTGTTTACAGTGTTTTCCGTTGCGTATGATGGAACATGTCCCTGTCGACGCTGCCAGATTCGTGCTCCGCCAATTGCTGATTCCGATAAAGGAGACCAACTGCTGGAAAACGTCTGATACGAACGATATGGTAGTCCTGTCGCTTGTCGAAAAAAACAGGTTGGCTCAGCGCCAAGCGCGACCGCGGACACGCCATATCATTGGCAGCGAACCAGAGTTTGAGTTGTACTGTTTAGTCACCAACGGACTTACGAGATAATGTCGACTTATTAATATTTGCAGTTATTTCGGATTAGTTTGATGAATGAAAGTTTTGTACTATTTTTTTGCATATCCGAGTTCTCTACAAAGCAAGTTTCGCTGTACAGGACTCAGCACATTGACAATTTGCGCTGCTCGTTACTGGCTGCCGCACTCACTACGACCCCCCCCCTCTCCTGGCGGCCAAATACGACCCCCCTGTTGGGGATTCCCCAACCAATGCTGTGCCCTGTGCATGAGACTGCTTGGAGTTAAGCGCCGCATTAGGTCTGAGCTAGGTCATGATACTGTCTTTCATAGTGCGATGTCGAAATGGCACAATGATTGTCGCTGTAACGTGGACAGACCTGACAAAGGATGCCACCTGCTCTGGATTCGAACCTACATACTACCTCGTTTGATTGAAATAAGTTCCGTACAAAACAGCTCGCTATTTAGCTGGGACATACCACTTTTCCAAACGCGAAATGATAGAGGTCCTCATCCCATTACAGAACTGTTGAAATCCGGTCAAAAAATTTTCATGAGTTGAGCGATACTCAAGGGTCAGTGTGTGGGTAGTGACTCTCTCGCTCCCGCCATACGAATTTGTTGAACGACGTTGCAAATGGATGTGAACGGGTGTCTCTTGCAATGTGCTTAGGAAGCACTAGCGGCTAAAAATTCACTGGGAATGGGAAGAACCGGCCGTGCCATTATTAGTCTACTAGAAAAGTCAGTACAGTAGCTGAAAAAAGATCTGAAGAAGCCAAAGTTGAGCGTATCCAGCTTCTTTCTTCATGAAACCTCGGCGTTACTGTGAACTACCGAATTTTGATTCATTTTCAAAGATTTTGGAAGACTTTATTTAAAATGGCCTGACGCTTCAGCAGGTCGATCTCAGAGGCCTAAACATAGCTCAAGGTTTAAATGTCCGTTTAGATGATGTTTTGATTGCAAGTTCACCTCCATACGTTTTTGATCCTCTACACTGCCAAGCTCCTCGACACCCTAGCGAAACTTGACGATATCCTGGGAGAGCTACCGAAATACCCCAATGAGAGAAACGAAATTGCAAGTTCACCTCCATACGAGCGGGACTCTCTGTTAGTTGTAATTAGTAAGAGAGATAAGCCACTAAGTGTAGGACCGGAATAATTCGAAAACCTACCGTATCTTTCTCGTGGCGGGACCCGCATGGATTCGTGGCACGCTGGCTCTTTGCCATTCGTAATACTAGGGACGTGGAGAGTTCTGTTCTTTCTGTCAAGGATGTAGTGCTTCCGCGTTTCCATTTGCGAATTGAAATCCACTTTCATGTTCCCGCTCGCATAGAGTATACCGATTTCCTCACTCGAACGGCGACATGGAGTAGCCACAGAAGCGTGACTTCCATTTTTTCATTTTTGTGCAGCCTGCTTGGAAGCAACTCTTTTAGACTTATGACCGACTCGAAGAGGAGCACGAAATCTACTTCACAGTGCTCCAATGTCGCACGTTTACCAGTTTCTTCTGCTGGCTCCTTTTAAAACACCTCACCTCAAAAGAAGAATCCACGCCTCACATCAATGTCAAGGCGCTGGCAGCAGAAAACCACCAAATTGTCCCACTGGGCCGAGCTGATACAAAGAAACAAGTCCATTGCCGCTGCGTGGGTTTCCATTTCCATCGACGGAGTTTGAACAACATTGTCACAGATGGACACTTCAATGAGTTTTCTGCCGAGGACAGCCTTTCGAGGGGGTGCTTTATTGAGTACGCCCTGATTACAGTGATCCCCACCGCTGTGCTACTTGGCCATTTAAAATAAAGTCTGGGGCAATTCTGCTCGGTGGAAGCTTCCTGCTGGTTTCACTGATCATGCCAATGGCTTCCATGAAGACTTGTAAATTTCCGTGAACCTATGCAAGTTAGCCTGCTTACTGGGCGGTAGCGTAATCAGGGTACAGCATCGTTGTGCGAAACCCATAGGGGGGGGGTCGTACTTGGCCGCTGGGGAGGGGGTCGTAATCTCAAGGGTCACTCAGAGCCGGGCAATGCTTCGACATTTCAGTTGATAGTGGGAGTGGAGCTATGGAAGTTGAGATGTTAAAAAAATGAAAATTATTATGAGTGTATTCTTTACAGATTGAACTGCTACGTTTAACAGCCCTCTTTTCATGCAAAATCCCCAAAATGGGTTCGTACTTGGCCGCGGGGACATGGGGAGTATCGCAAAAGTAGGCTCGCTAGGCATCAAACAGTACAAAAGTGTCATTGCTAAGTTTGATGGAAGGAACGGAAAGCTGCAGAAGACCCGGATGTAAATAGGACTACAAAATAATAAAAAATTTAGCAATATAGCAAGAATATCAAGAATAAATAAATAAATAAATAAATATCAGTTAATAGCATGAACTCGTAAGTACGTAGATGACTAAATAATACGTCTCAAACATTCGTGCGTATTGTCCTTTCCAAACCCTAAACAAACATCTGCTTGCATGGATAAAAGCACCTCAAATTAGAATTTATACCTTTCCATCACCTCTGCGTAGGAGAGTAATGCACGGCGCACGCTCGGACCAAATCGATCAGTGATAGCCGAGCTCCTCTACTAATTTGAAGGGAAATATGTGTTTTGGAGTTTTCGAAGGTGTACCCTCACAATGGCACGGAAGGAGTCGATTTTTTTGGGTCAGAGGGTAGCGCGTCTGTGACCCATCTAAAATATCTCCTGAACTAGTGGGTCTTCAGAAAAACAAGACTATTTCAATCATGATGAAGTTGCGTTCGAAATAAGTAGTCCTCGTGTGAAGCATAAAAACCCGCTTGCCATTTACCCCTAGCCTATCCAAAACCCATCCGGAATATTTCACCAACGGGGATTCAGTTTGCAACTAGGTAGAATACACAACAGTAGAAACTTTGCCGTTGCATGCTGCTCACCATTCCTCAAAAGCTCCGCACCTAAAAGAGATATAAGCTCCTGAAAAGACCCCAGGACGCTGACTTTCGAGTTACCGCGCTCCAATGACGTTTTTGCAGCGAAAGCGGTTGCGACCTTGCGATCGATAATAGCCGATTGACTACCGCCTGGTTATCCTTTTTCTCATTTGGCTCATTTTTTATTATTTTTCATGTTTCGCTTTGTTGTGTCGTTCATGTTTTTATGATTTCCCCGTCACCATTCATTGAATGCACATCTGAGGCCTGACACGCTGACCTTGGGGCTATTTTTTCACCAATTCAGCCTATCAATGATCACCATTAGCCGCTATTTCAATTGTGTTTCTTGTTACAAGTTGCATGTCATACATAGTTATCGAACGAGGAGTTTTATTTTGAATCCTAAGACAAAATTGTAGGTAATGCGAGGCTGTTGTTCAGCTCATATTGCATGAGGCTGAAACAGCCTCTTATTGCCTGGATTTAAGAGCAGAGTCCGCCTTTCAAAAATCCAGATTCCATTTCAGGAAGCCATTTGTGGTGAACATGCATCTGGTTTTCAATTAGAGCAGGAGAGGGCGGGGCGTAATCTGGACCCTTCCAGGGGGTGGGGTCGTACTCACAACGCGCAATTCGCACATCCCCATGCTGTACCCTGAATTAGAACGTATCGCTGGTGGAAGCAGGACAGAATATGGTTCAATAGCGCCGTCCATGCTGACTTTGTAGCGCCGAGCAACTGAGGTCCGCGGCAAGGTGATGGATGGTGCAGACCTGTGGCGTAATGGGCCTGTTTTCGTACAGCTTCATGGTATGGGGAGTCAACTTGATGCCGCGGTAGTTGGAGCACTCCGTCGCGTCCCCTTTCTGTTTGAAGATGGGGACGATTGTGCTGCTCCTCCACGCATCCTTCCTTCAGCCGTTACATTGTTTAGGAAGTCTGTTAGCCAACTCACCCCATGCTCTCCCAGGGCCTTCCATGCCTCTATCGGTACCCCGTCTGGACCCACTGCTTTCCCAACTTCATTCTCCCTAGCTCCCGGCGTATTCTTCCCACCTCTTTCTGACTTCGGCTGGTTTCCTGAGAATGGCCCCGTTGCTGCTCTTCACAGTCTTTACGACCCTGATGTCCTGAGCCGCGCGATGCCGAGCTTTAGCCAGGCGGAAGACGAACTTGTCCCCTTCTCCAGCTCTCGTACAGGGCGTCCATTTCCGTATTCTTGGCCTTAGCAACGGCTGCCTTAGCGAGTCGCTTGCAGCTCTTGTAGGCAGCGTAGTCTTCTGGGCTCCGTGTCTTTTGCCAGCGTTTGTATGCTTCCTTCTTCTGCTTGACGATCCCTGGACTTCCTCGTTCCAGAACCAGGCTGCCTTGTCTCCTCTGATACCACCGCGCGTCTCTCCCAGGACTTCCTTTGCACACTGTAGGATGACCTCTACTGCGTGGGTCTACCTTGCGCATTTTCCACCACCGAAATCTAGGCTCTGCTCTCATCCATATCTTCCTGGGGAGGTCTATGCGATGTCTGCCAGGACAGGCCTGTGACTGACCTATTTGAATACTTGCACGAGGAAGTGGAACACTGAAAACTGCTCTAAGACCACGTACTTACAGCAGTTCTTCATAGTGGGGTTTCACATCGAGAGCCGGTAGACATCAAAGAAGAGGACGAAAAACGAAATCATTCCTTTTTTGCTCTATCCTTGTAGAATTCGAGAAGAATGAATATTTTGGCGGTAATTCCAACTGGGTGGAAAAGGGTGTTATTGTACTTTCCGAGAAACGGTTGCGCGACGGAAAGATAGCAGCTTCACTCCAGTGACGCTGATCATGGAAGGTTGAACAACAACAAACGGTTCTTCTTTGTTGCTGAGCACTTTGGAGTGCCTTACAATTGTCTTTGTATCCCAGCACTGCCTGACAGCAAGCTCAAACTGCTAAAAGACTTCTTTGGTTGCCACCCACTTATCATGAAAATGGACTGGACTTTGAAGGAGAAAAGTTTGGTATGCGGTCATTAGTTGTTGCTAAAATGCTCCGGCTTCCGTGCTCAACGCTGGGCCTCTAATGATTCTTGCAGATGCGGCCAGCAGCTTCACTGCCGTAGAAGCATTGTAGCCTTACCAGCCCGGCCGTACAACCTTGCCGGTTGAGCGTTCATCGAGGCACAGCCGGTTGCACAGGATGCTAGGTGGGACTCCCTCCATTTCATCCCAGGCTGCGTTGATCGGGCCTTCCACCGTGGTCCAGTCACGCGGGTGTCATCAGCTGCATAGGAATCGCTCCCCCAGGTACTGGAAGTCTCGACCTTTCGATTGCTCTCGCCATGGCAGTCTATGATTTGGGTTCGTTACACTCTTCGGAGCTCATAAACTTCGTCTTCTTCACATTCAGCCGGACTCCGTTCTCAGCGAGCACATCCTGCCACCGCTGCACCTTGTCCTGGAGGTCTTTCCTGCTGCTATCAGGGCGATATCGCCAGCGTAGAGGATGGTTTCGGATGGTCCCTTAATCGAGTTTGATGGCAGTTACTAGAGTCAGAGAGAGTAGACGGCAGCTGAAGGGTTGATCCTTGATGTACCTACCCGTGATGTTTACCTCCGTGCGTCCAAGCCGTGTGGGGGTTGCCGCTGCTTTAGCCTTCGTTACAATCGGCTTCACTATGGAGGACCGAGTGCTACGGAACGTTACGGTCTCTTAGCGCTCTCTAGAGTACAGGCCGAGGCAGGCGGTCGAATGCCTTCTCAAGGTCCAGGAAGGCTAGGTAGCAGGGTCGCCGCTTCTCTCGGTACTTCTCCATCAGCTGTCTGGCGATGAAGATGGCATCAGTGGTGGACCTCTCGGGCATGAAGCCGAACTGTTCCTGCGAGATAGGGACAAGTTCCCTCAGCCTAGTGTTGACCAGGCGACAGCAATTTACCCACACTTGTTGAAAAATCGAAGGTACCGAGGTCATTGGTGAAGGAGGGATTTACTCATCCTAAGCTAAAATATCACTTTTCTATCTATTCTCCTCTTTGTTTTATTCAAAAAAACCAGCGGCCAGTTTGAATGGGATGACCTAATACGACGGGCCCAATTGGAGAGGACCTTCCCGCTGGATGCCATAGGGAAAAATCCTGGAATATAGCTGGAAAAATTGGAAAGACGGTAGTTAGAGTTGAAGAAAGGGTCATACACCGGTTCAGGTGACTTCTCAAGGGCAAAACCCACACCGGGAGTGCGCTATGGCGGCAACAGTGACTAGTTGCTGCTTGTCGCCACAACGTGTACAAGACTGACCCTATTCGACATTTGAATAGATGGCCAGGAGCACGCATCTATATACGGCAAGATGTATTGGACCATTAACGATCCCTTTTGGCACACAGATTCGGAATCCCAGTGTGAAATTTGATCAATTGCGCTATTATTAGGGTTAATCCTCTTGATTTTCTTCCGCATACCGCATTTCTTCTCACTAGTATCTTCTTTTTTACACTTCCTATTGGTTTCATCGACAGCAGAGGCAACGGGGAATCCCATCGTTTGACGGAAGAAGTTTCTCGTTTGAAACCATCAAGGACTCCATGACCGCCATTTGTCATTTTTTTGCCTTGTACATAAATGGGACTGCAATGATCGGCAACGCTCGTATATTTTCCTACATGGACTTTGCTCTTCAATGCAACATTCCAAACATGAACGACTCTTCGACAGGAAAAAGTCAAGCAATCTAATTACGGGATTTTCGCTTTCCCATTCTGACCTGTAGATAATAATACTGACCAGCCTCTTCTTCTTCTCCTTCTTCTTCTCCCTAGCGTTAGTCCCGCGCCGTCGCAGGGTCCGCTGTTCTTGTTAGACGTCGCCACTTGTTCCGATCCACTGCATCTTCTGCCGTGGCTTTCACTTCAGAGGTCCTTCTTGATGACGTCCCTCCATCTTTTCTTTGGGGCTCCTCGTGGTCGCTTGCCCTCTGCTTCGAATTCCAATGCCTTCCTTATTGGGTGGTCCTCAGGCCTTCTCAGCACGTGCCCATACCATCGCAGTCGCTGCTCTCGTGCCTTCAGCTGGATCGGAGCCGTCTGTGTGACCGCCCTGACGTCCTCGTTTCTGACTCTGTCGAGTCGTGTCCAGCCGCAGGCCCATCTCAGCATCCTCATTTCAGCTGAGGCTGCCACACAACTAACAAGAAGGCCACCGTTGCTCGTCATAGTACCAGAACCCCGAGTAACTGTATTGTAGATCAGTGCTGGGACACAAACAATACTGAGACCTGGGTTCAATCGCCCCATTCGCCCGTCATAAAGCCATGCGATTACAACTGTTCTATTCAGTTGAGAGTACTCTCCAACGGCAGACGCTACAATGTTTTGTCATTTGCCGAAATTGGCAAAACGAGTATGCCGACGGAACCAGGGAGTCCCTACCTCCCTCCCCACAAACAGATCGGAGATCAAGGTTACTCTCGGCATGATTAGGAATGTATTTGTAACTTACTGTTTTCCAGTGAAGCTATTTTGGACTGCACTGAAGCTACTTTGAATTGCATTGATTGATTGCGCATTCTCAGTGAGAGTTGTGGAACAAAACAAGTTTCGGAGGCAGTGATCCATCAGAGCTCGTTTACAAAAACCTTCGAAAATATTATTTCGGAACTGAAACTGAGGCGGAATTGAAGTTGACTTGTAATACCGGTATGATTTATCACCACAGCGCAGGGGCCACTCTTATTGCGCCCGTAATGCCCATGGTGATCATTGTGCTTTCCAGAAGACGCAGACCTCACAAATCCTGCACAAATTCCTCCCATCGCTCTTGTACATGATCACTTTCGGGTGACCGCCAGTGCACATTTAATACTGCTGGCAGTAAAGTTTGTAAAATCCCTTGCGCGAATCCGCCATCGGTAAGTAAGATTGATACTAGCAGAGATATTTAGGTCTGACTCGTTCTAATCATAGGAGTCTTATTAAGCTACTTTATGAGCTGGACCAGGGTACAGCGTTGGTAGAACCCCGTCCGGGTGTGGAGCTCGTTTGATGGGGAGCAAGACGTATCTAGCTTTTGTTGGATTTTTTCGGCACCGCAGGGTAAAAACCCCGTCCGGCTGATTCTAAAAGGAGGTGAACCTTCTCTTTTCATACTTTCTATAAGGTTCGGCGTATTTTGCAACGTGCTGTGTGGGGAAGACAGGGTTGCAAAATAGGACCCACCACCCAGGATCACCTCGGCACGCCTCCACCGCTCAGGTTTCCCATCGTTCATCCTTGTCTCCCTAGTTTCTCATTTTCCCGAGTTTTTACCGAGAAATTATCATGTTCCCCCCTCCCTCCCCTCCCCTCATAAAACTGCTAGCGAGAGGGGAAGGGTATAGTACATATGTAGCGCACATAAAACTGAAAAAACCGGAAAGAGTGTCATTAAAAACATTCATTACGGAGGCCAATACGACATCCCGCTGTGATCTCCAACGTATTAGGTCATCCCATTCAAACTGGCCGCTACATATAGAGGAATGGCAGAAAAGCAAAGGGGATAGAGCAGCGGGCTACTATACCATTTGGAAGCTAGTACCTTAAGCTGTGTATCTGTGAAATTTGGCGAACCTACCCACAGAAGAAGTTCTCGAGAAATTGAAAAGAAGCCCGAGTGGTGAAAATCAGCGCCCGATTTTCAAATCAGACGTCATAAGAGGAAAGTGCGCTGCTCAAATTCGACCTGCGCCGGACCAGTAGTTGTGTGTAAGGGTGTTCTCGAAATACACGGTGGAAGATTTGGTTCAGGAGCCCGTACAAGGAAGAAAGGAAAAATTTGTTGTCGTGGATGGTCCCATAATATTCATCCTGCACAAGAAAAACGGGTGGATGAAGTCAGGCACTGAATATCTGATCACAGAGCCTGGACCTTTGTCGGGTTTCCCCGCGAGACTGACATCCCTGCTGCAATTACTGTACGTGTTATGACCGATAAACTGAGGATGGTCAAGGGGGTGTGCGCATGGGTACCCAATTTTCTTATAGAAGCACGAACGCAGTACCGATTCTATACCTCTAGCAGTAATGTTCTCAGCATGAGATGTCACTCACAACTGTGAAAACGCACCCAGGCCTTAGATGAAATATGGGTGGTCTCGGACCTCGAGCCGAAACTCACAATCGTCAATTTTGTATGAATGCAGATGAGAAGCCGCCCGAGTTCTACCATGAAGAGTTACGTGGGCGCAAGTGGATGATCATCATAGCAAAGGATTCCCACACTGTGGCTTTCAAGCGGCTCTATACAGAGAACAAATCCGTCACTGTCGGTGCATATTGCCTGTTCCTCGGCATTCAGATCGACAAATGGATGGTACCACACAGCTGCCACCGCAAATTGATGAGCACTAATAGGTGGCAATTTTAAAACTGGAAATGAGCTCGCCCGAAATGCACCATGTGCTTCAACCTGAGAATCCTGGGCCACACTTCGCAGTGAAATCGTCACAGAATTGTCACGGCGACTAGCAGGCGACACCCGGTACCTGTTCGCAGTATTCCCAATCAGGACAACATCAGGAACTACTGCCGAAACTAAATGGTGAAACTACAAACTAGAAAGTGAGACACGAAGCTTTGGAAAACGCCGTCCTGTTTCGTGACAGTGCCTAAATAAGCACAGAACTGGCAGAACCGCCCCTTCATAAAGCCAGATATAATGGGGCATTCGTGACCCGTGCGGTAACGCCTGAGGCAGAGCCAAAAACATTATTACCCAGAACCCCCTCCACCTGTGAATCGGCATTCCTTTCGAGATCTCAGTTGCCTCTTATGTCTCTTACTAAAACACCACCCGCCACACGACGCAACGAAAAAGTACAGCAAAAAGAGTCCGCTGCAGCTGAGTGAGAAGCAACCTCTTCAATCGCGATCCTATGCCAGAGGTGTGATAGGATGTTGCGCGTGCAGCAACTATGCCACGTTCTCCGCTAGATACGTGCCGTAAACTGGGCCGGGTGCGTGCTCCAATACATCACGCCCCCCGCCGTTGCCTGCAAGGCAAGCCTCAGCCTGAGATAAGACCCAAACACGCCATTGCTTCTTGTTGCCGCATTTGCGCTAAGCTGCTGGGTACGATTCGCGGCGAATCTCGAGGTCGACAGTAAGTCGCCACGATAGCCGGAAACCTGACAACCGCGCGTGACCACTTGGCAAGTTCACTATGCGGCTGTCCTTTGCTTCTTGTTCCTTGTGCCCTGAACGTATCAATCTGTAGACTCCAACAGTGAGGTACATCCATCACTTCTTGGCAACACAAGCTATGTCAACAGCCTGGAACGAAACGTCAGGGAGGTGCAAAAATTATCGTGTCGCATTGCAAGGAAAGGAACTGTTGCAAAATTAAACGATTCGTTTGAGTAGTTATGAATACATTTAGATCTTCAGCTTCAGAAGGCCCCCTCCGTCACTTATATTGGTGCTGCAGTCAGATGCCGAACAATTGTGATCATACTCCGTCATTACAAAGAAAATTCAGCGAGTACAAGCTTTGTATAGAAGCAGGCGGTCTAGGCTCTTGCAGCACTTTCGCGCGAAAAAGTTGCTATATACAGACGTCAGTACGCAAGTTGGCCCAGTGCTTCCATCTGAGGAAAGCGGCTCCGCCGCGTTACGGTCTGTCTGTGTGCTCCTTCCCCCATCTTAGATGATCTCTTTGAAAGAGAAGCAACGAATTTTCCTTTCTCTCTTGCTTGGAATCAACTGGGTGTCCTCATCTTTGGGTCCCCATAAAAGACGTTTTCGACAGTCTCCTTAGCTTTTTCACTTCAAACAGCGGACCGTGCTACCACCTTCACTCATGCACCCGTTCTAAAGTGGTGCAAATGAAGAGCATCCCTATGAGAACAACACAGTGATGAATTGGCTCCTCCCATACAGCCAGCGTGGAGTGTCTTGCAAGACATCGTACTTCGCTGACACTGCTAAAGGAGCAACCATGCTAAGCTCAGTTTAGTACTGTCGCTAACAATAGTCTGAAACCTGATCGTTAGGTGGTAGATTGCTGCTTCTCCCTCATTCTACCGCTTCGCTATAATTTCAACTCCCACGTCTTGGAGCGTCAAGCATCTCCTTCCTAAAATTTCTAGCGCTGCAAACGGTGTTCTGTGGAATATCTCTGCCGGTAGAAAACCCGACAGACGTGGGAAGGTGCGGAAGTACTTGGCATTGCGTCAGTAGCATCCGGAAGAACTTAGCGCATTTCTGCTCATCCTGGATGCTTCTGCAACGCTGAGTTCGCGAAAGTTTGCTCCACATGGTGCAAAAGCTCCATAGCAAGGCTCGATTGCTCCCATCTGGAAGAGAGCACATTTCACGC
>MU931320.1:0-17952 GCA_036418165.1 Cooperia oncophora
AACTAGGCGCATGCTGCTTTCACTAGGACTAATGAATACTAATGTCAGCACTTTTTCTGCCAGCGAGTTTGTTACGTCGGACATTTCTTCCCACTCCAACGTTTCGACTAGATCGGACAAGATTCGGCTTGGGGAGTGCATCAAGAGTCATCTTGTGGACACCGGTGAATTTTTCCAGCAAAGGGGACCACTTGTACTATTTCGCAGCTTCACAGGAGTTTACAGGTCGCACCAAAGTGAAACCTGTTAATTAAGAGAAACTAGCATAAACAACTAGCGAATGTCCAAAGTGCTCCTCCCCCCCCAAGCCAAACAGCTCCCTACACTTTAAAAGCAAAACGACGTAGTCATTATTAGTTGCTGTTCGGGACTTAGGTTTGTTGTCAGCATGATTCTAGCCTTTAGCGGATGTTCTACGAATCAGTCGAGTCCAGAGTCATGGTATGATCTCAGATTCGATCCTGCATAGCGAGTGACTACCATTTGACACCCCAAACCACTGCGCTACGCGCATCTACCTTAACAAGTGAGCATTTCATCTTCCATTGTTTCATTGTCGAGAAGAACGCCCATGGCCCTCCTGTTCAACCGTTGCACGTTGTATAATACGTCCGGATCATCAGTGAGGAGGGCAGGGCACATCATGAGATGGGGATTCTAGTCGAAGTCGTATCAAATCACCCTCCACTCCCCCCCCCCCCAAGAGGTGGCTTGATACTACCGGCTCGTCCCCTGGTTCTTCCTGATACATCGGAGCGCTCGAGCAGGGGAGGGGAGGCGCGGCGAAAAAAAATTCTCGGACTAAACACGACCCCTCCCCCAGCTACCAAACATGATCCGCTGTTGGGGAATCCCCAACGATGATGTGCCCAGGCGGAGGGTCGTACTTGGCTACACGAGGGTTGACAGAGATTGGGAGCGCTTATTTGCCTCTGAGGGAAATGTTTCCGGTGATTGACCTACTCGGTTTTTTTTCTGTTTCACGTGTGCTACAGCCCCCCCCCCCGGCCCTCTCAAGACAGTTCCTTGGAGAACAGCAAAAGAAAAAAAAGTGATAGGAAGTTGGGGAAACTTATGGATATGGTAGGGAGGATGATGGATGGGAAAAAAGGTCAGGGATATAGCATAAAAGGACGGACCTTCAAGGAGTCGTATTTTGCAAAAATTCCCTCCAACGGCAGTATGTACCCTGCCTCCAGCGGTGATTCCCATTTCATACAGGTACATGACAAAACAGAATCGATAGTCGGGTTGGGGCGCAGCTCGGCGACGGGGGGGGGGCATTTTGCACTTTTTCTGCTAGTTGTGCTTTACCGGTGAAACTGTTTCTTGTAAAGCTGGAGCAAGCTCGTCGAGCCAACATGGTAACTCAAGAAAAGGCCTTCTAGATGGGTCGACACGTCGAGCAGAAGTAGCAGAAATGCAAAACGTCCCCCCCCCTTCCCCGTCGCCGAACTGCCCCAGTTTCAGGTTTTCCAGCCTTCGAAATAGGCTACATTATTATTCGATCGTGACAATAGGGAAACATGCTGCTGGTGTAGAAGTGTTATTGCATAACAACTGCACCATATCACTGGGAATCAATAACACAAAAAAACAAGTGCATGGCTTAATTCGCTGCTATTCCACTGGAATCACTGCAGGAGGTCGCAATTTGGTCAACAAGTCAATATGAATTTCCTCGACTAGCAGAATATCGCTGTAACTGTTCGTTCCTCTTAGGTTCTGGTGTTTCATGAGAAAACTTTCGGTTTATTCTGACTTTTTACTGGGAGAGAATGAGTTCAATTACTGGGTGAAATTCAACTAAGCGCCCTCGAAACCTGTTTCGCCGACCGAGCTGTGATATAAGAAGGACGATAATAGGTGACTGGCACAACAAAAAGCACGACCATTTGTTTTTTGTCTACCATCAAAAAAGATTCAGAGGTTACCGATCATTTCCTCTGAGGAACGTGGACGTTTTCCTAGGCATGGCTTATTTATTGGGCACAATTCCGCTCGGAACGGACACTTTTGCGTCTTTTCGCTTGCGAAGCCCTCTCTAAGCCGAACTGCGCCCAGGATTGTACTGAAACGCGAAGAAGCACATCTACTCTCCCTCCCGCTCTCCGTCAGCCCTTCGCTCGCGACTTTTAGTGTCTGATCAAGAATCATTCAGTTTCCGTTCACCGTGTCTGCCAAGGCAAGTCAGGGCAAGGAAAACTGGTTGCTAAGCACGATTTTCCTTCTACGCTACCTCAACTACGACCCATCTTTAACTCCGAGTGTCCAACAGACTACTTACTTTCGCTACATTTTGCCAACAGTATTGAAGAAAGAACTTGTCAATGAGTCTTATACAGCCTCGAAACAGGTCGAAAATCTCTTACACTTCTCCAGAAACTCCCACACAACAGACTCATGCAGACGCCATCTTGAATGCTAGACACTACCTCTTCCTCGAATAGACTTGAAAGGTTCAAATAAGACCCTTCGGTGCAGTTTTGCCTTCGTGGGGCACATTCTGCTGTTTCTCAATGCCGGTCTTCTGAAGATGCTGCAAATCTAAAGCTAGGCAATGGATGGAGCTTCGATCACACCTGGCTAGAGTGTACAGGGTGAGAAGTGTAAGTTAACCTGAACGAGTAAAACAATCTAAAGGAAAAAAATGCCCACCTCTTTTCCGACAACCGAACAGCTGGGCCCCTTTTAGATGGTTCCTCAACTAATTGTAAGCCGAGCCCTTCTAGCCGCGCCTCATATCGACCCCCTCTGAGGCTCATTGAAATTCTATCTGTCAGAGTTAGCGATGACTGCATCGATAATAGCTGAGATTCAGCGTATTATGTGCAAGTGGCAGTGGTGGTTGTGAAATACCCATCAGGGAAAAAACTGGTAACAAATCTGTTGCCAGAGAAGTGGAACCATTTCCCCGTCAATTGAAAATTAAGTGAACTAGTTTTCCGTCGTTTCTCGAAATTGCTTTGTGATGTTATCTGCGCCAATTTTTTATGGCGGAACACCTGCGTATACATACGCATTAAATTAACTTTCTGATTTACAGTTGCGAAAAAGCCGAAGGGAATTCAAAATCTGCACTCTTGAAAGCGTTTGATGTAGATCAACGTTGTTATGCTCACATCATTAGCCCGAGCCAATTAGTGACAGTAATCACGGAAACTTTTTCGTCTTTCAAGGCGACAAGTTTTCGTACCCCGAATTAGCGGCATGAAAATTTCACCATTTTTTTTTTTTTCCTTTTTTTTCTATTCACTTCTTCATTATAATACCTTTATATCTTCTAAAGAGACTGGGTATGTTTGATATCATGCAATTCAAAGGGGAGATGTCGTTGAGGTCAGAATGAGCTCCACTGCTGTGTTCTTCTATAAATCAGTAGCAGATCGTAGGCACTGATTTAGGTAGAAACAACAAGTGGATACGGAAAACGTAGGTAGGTAACGAGAGTATGAATATATTCAGTATCCTGACACCGCCCCCACCTAATATACTTCCGCGATTGCAGTGACATCAACATCATATAGATAGCTATAGCGTAGAGCAGATAGAGTAGCTGCCAGCCAGACCAGCCCTATTTCTAAGCCAATACTAGCGAGTTAGGCAGGACATGTATTGTGGAAAGACGCGCTTTGTAGCGCTCAAATTCATTTACTCGCGTGTACACGCCCTAGCTTTACACAATAATGATGTGCCGCCATTTTTTCTATTGAAGAAAACACGCTTTCCTTAAAGCCAGGAATTTGAGAAAGCGCCCTGGATAAGGTTTCCGATGCAGGATAGGTACTTATTATCCCTACTTAACCTACTTAGGCTCTTATTTCTCCCCAAAGATATTATTTCGGATGCGAAGATGTACTTTAATGACTGTACTGTGAGGGAACAATCAATCAACTAGGGTTACTCATTAGTTAGAGTCACCGTGACCGCCACTTTGAATGTCAATAGCCATTCGTCAGGCGGATAATTTGAATTAAACAGGGGAACCTCAAAACCTGTGCCCGTTAGAAAACACCATCGGAACGAGGCTCACGGTCTAATTCCAAGCTAATCCGTGCCATGCTCAACCAACAATGACGGACTTGTTTTTCGTAGAATTACTGATTATTGATCATTTCTGCACGACTAACGTGCATGATATGCTGCATTGAATGGGGAACTCTTTGTTGAAAAATCCAGTGGGATTACATGAGGATCCACTTTGGATGATGGAGACAGTCTGGTGACCCTACAATGCTCCATAAGGTCAAAACACGCAATCAAATGTTCCCAAAGATCTTCAGATACCAAAGGCATGGCGTAATCCACAGCGACTTCTTATTCTGCTCGCATTACATACGTTTTTTTGCATAGGAGGTCGCTGTGGAAATGTTGGGGCGTGTTCTGCCGCTGAGGAAAAATGCGACCCCATCAGAACTTCCTCCTCTAGTATGACCCCTCTTCCCCAGCTCCCAGCTTACCTACACCAGCTTCTTGAATCTCCCCACCACTTTTCCAGGGTTTTCTAGTTTTTTTTCTGGAGTTTTTTTTTCTGGAGTGGAGTTTTCATCTTTTTTCCGGAAAAACTGTCGTCGAGTCAGGGTACATCATTGGCTGGGGATTTTGGTCGGCCGTACGATCCTGACCCTTTTTAGGGGGGAGGGGATGTTACGACCTCCGTTCCCTCCTTATCAAGCCGCGAGGAAAAGACGACTCCCCCCTCTATCATTTCCTAGATCCCTACTAGATTCCTAGATTTATCCCAACTTCCTACCATTTTTCGAAGAGAAATACGATCCCCCTCCCAACAACGAGCAAATACCACCCGCTCCTTGTTGAGGAATCCCCAAGAACGATGTGCCCTGCGTCGAGTATGGGAGAGGGAAGACTTATAACCCTTTGGAAACAATAAAAACCGAGAATTACAACCTTAAACATTTTTTCCAAAAGCAGACACGACCCCCCCCCCTCCCTCCACTGACTGGTGATCCCCAACGTACGGCGTGCCCTGAACTACGTGTGAATACGCTATTGCGACAAGTTACTTTTGACTTGCCGACTGTTTACTAACTCATAATCCGGTGCCAAATAAGGTCAGCGGCCGGATATTGGTGGGGGTGATGACGACGGAGGAGATTTGCCGGTCCAAGAAGGTCACATTCACATTCTCATTCGGATAAACGTTTGAGGGCTTTGTAGATTTCCCTAAGAGTTTACGTCTCCTTCAAGGGTTGCACAATTTGCAGCTGATCAATTTTCCGAAAAACACGGAAACTTTACACGACCTACAGGGCCTTTTCCTTGCTGGGAAATCAATTTTTGAAAAATTTCTCCTGTTCAAATATCTTCACGAATAGCATAAACTCCTATTGTCCCAGGATTCGGTTGGTTTCACATGACACTAATAAGTTTCCAGCGAATGCCAACGATGAGATGAAGTGATGAAGCAAAAGGAAAGAAATTACAGGGGAGGTTCCGCGAGCAGCTGAGATTCAAAACAAATGAACATCTTCCTATATGTTGTGAATAGCTTCGGAATAAAAATGCCCTGAATTTGCTTGTTGTTAGCTACAAATTAAATCAGGAATTTATACGCTAATTAATACATCAGCGGCGAAAAATAATGGAAACAGCATTAAAGTCCCCCACCCCCTCCCCCTCTCTCCTGCTGCAACTGATTATAAGCGAGAGACGAAGATTCATTGCGATCGCAAACGAGAAGCCAGACAAGAGTGCTTAGAGAGCACTAAAACAAGCGAGACGACATGCACGGTTATAGTTACTCGGCGGAACTTCACAGCTCGACTATCCTTAGAACTTGTGACAAAAACTTGAATGCAAAACGTTGCCATGCAGGCCCAGACTAATTCCCTCCACACGTAGGCTTTATGGTACAACTGAGGCGAATGGGCTTTCAAGCTGCTCTTTTACTCTTTACTTCCCTGAATACTACTACCCCTACGACGCTACTACTGTGAATGCTCGAGTTTTCTCAAAATTTGTCTCTCAGGCAGACTAGCTTTTTACACTTAAAGGAGGCCTCCGTCGTCCGGATAACGGGCTGGGTGCTCTGCCATGGGCGCCCGCATCGAAACAGCTCACATGAGGAGTACTGACTACTAGCCTCACGAACAAATTTTCAATAAAATCGTGTTTTGGCCGGGACTTTGGAAAGTAAGGCCGAGAAGAGCAATTTTTACTTGCCCTTGCCTCATTGGCGGCAATTTCTTTACCCCTACCCCCTCCAAACATTCGCCAGATCTCTATCTCTCTCATGTGAACAGTCCTTGAAGCACTTCCCGCGATCTAGATCAACGGAATGCTCTTGTGCATTATGCCTCTCTGCGTCGCTCATTTGCAGAAAATATACCACTCTCGTTAGTCGAAACGTTGGAATAAAGAAGTTAGAGACGCGTGAGTTTTGCAACTGCTGCAACCGCTTACGGTAACTTCGTAAGACAACGGGTAGAAAACGGAATCGCGTGTCCATACTGTTGCCTGGAGCGTCGTAGGGCGATCCTATGCTCTTACCGGCAACTGGCTGCACTAATCCTGCTGATTGGGCTTGTCTGACGTCCCACAAACTCGTCCAAGACGCCGGCTCCACTGGAGGGGGCGTCTTGGACGAGTCTCTCTGTTCAGGAAACTTTTTTTCGCTTCTTTCTCTACTGGGGAGTTACTCATGGGCTACTGGTTCATTATTGAGTGCCTGCTACCCATAACACTTGATCGCGGGAATTATCTTAACGGATTCGTCCAGAAGGGGAAAATACACGGTCAAACGTCAACCGATGCGGCCCTCAAAAACATTTCAATTTCCCCTGCAGTTCCAAATATTAGTAGTGAGATTACGGCCCATTCTTTAAAGCGATTAGCCCTGTGTTTTCCGTCTTCTCCTATAGCTCCGGTTTCCAATCAAAATTGAGTCTGCAGCGTTGTTTTTCTTCCGCCAGCTTTTTGCCCCCATTTCGATGGCAATGTTAATGATTGCATCAATGTGGGCGCCGCCGAACCACTCGGGACCAACCGGTTCATCACGTATAGCCGAGAACCAGTTCGACAAGCCCATAATGGCTTGAAGAAATACGGGGGGAAAACTTCTGATCACAACGCGTAATGACGTGATCGAAAGAGGAAAGTAAACAACGGGAACTCGTCCTGAACGGGCGCTTGACGCTCAAGTGCAGCTGCGGCCCGATTCATGAGCATCTAGCAGTTAAATGTCCATGAAGAAATGTTAATCTAGCGCGGTGCTAAAAGTCAACCCTATCATTTAAATCCTCTTCTCCCAGCTCATTCCCACGACCAGTTCCTTCCTCAGGGAACCGGGACCCATTAGGGGAATAGGAATTGACATGCCACGAGTTACGACAAGCCGGACACGCATTGATGCCATCATGAGGCAGCTACGACATCGTGCGTGCTTAGCAAACATCAATTCGGGATGAATGTACACGCTCTAGGAGTTGTTTCAGTGGGTTTAGGAGGGGTAGTTCTGGGTAATAGGCATACTGGTGACCTGGGGTGGGCAATGAGTTACGATTATGAAAAAAAGAACGCTTAGCACATTGACTCGGAAAGCATGAGATTAATGTACGTTTCCTGGCTTGGGTGAAGTCTTTTATCCAGAAAAATTGGCGGAATTTTGCCCGTTGGGGTTCAGACAACCTCCCCACCTCCTCACGCTCCCCATAAGCAATCGGGAAATGACCCTTTGAGAGGTTTCCTTCAGTGTCACTCACCCTGTGTAGGCTATTGGCCAGACTAGAGCTCGCATTCTTGCGATAAAATTACAAGATATAAAAGAATCGAGTGCTCCGTAGTTTCCAGTAATCCCCTCTTCCCCGAGAAGAAACCTGGGCAAAATCTGCACGGCTCCAGTGCGTCTTGCCACTCTTATAGCTCCGTCGATGCAGTTTTTAGTTGTGCCGAAGGAATTTGGTTGTAATAACGAACGAGCGAAGTGGACGAAGCTGAGGTCAGGCTGGGCACTCTGCTGGCAGCAGCGGCAGGCGTTCAGCACTTCGGCCTACATAAACGCTTCAGCCCACGGAGATTTAGTGGAAATGAAACAGTGAGGGAAAGAAACAATGAGACTTGTTGATAGTCCTTTGGAATGAGCCATGGAGTGGACACCCTTTTGGAATCGCAGATTGTTCAGATGCGCCGTTAGTTTTGCCCCTAAACTTGATCAACTTCTGATTCAGCTCCTCTTACATCATTCCAGGTGGTAGTGACAGTTATCTGGCCCCTATTGGAAGTGAACCTTAGCTTTAGCCTTGTCAAGAGTTGGCCCATGGACCAAGTGGGCACAGTTCGGCGACGGGGGAGGGGGGGCACTTAGCACTTGCTACTTCCTGTCGACGTGTCGAGCCATCTAAAGATCTACTTCATGAGCTTACGAGAGTTGACAGGTTTCACCATGATAACTCTAGCAGCTGCACCAACTTCACAAGAATTTACATGATCCCACCGAGAGGAAACTTGTAAACTCGAAAACTAGTGAACAGTGGAAAATCCTAAAACGCCCCCATCCCCCCCTTCCCTAGCTGCCTTCAGCTCTAAAAAATCTTAATATAAAAAAAAGAAATTGAGCTCTTAAAACAGCCTTAAGTGCAAAATTGTCGTCGAGAGGGGTTTCCAATAGGGCTGCTAATCGCAGTGATCTTTCAAGGAGCAAAAAGCTGCACAGACTTTGCAGAATCCCTTAGCAAAATTAATAAACATATTGAAAGAATTCCCTATGAAAATTGCAGAAGCTCAGAAAGAGTCCGAAATTTCAGAGAAAAAAAAAGATGGAAAAAGGGAGATGCAAAGTAGCACGGGATAAATGAAGGAGAGCAAGGCAAGAGAGCAAAGAACGAACGCCAACGCCGGAAAATGAGCATATCCGTCGCTCAGGTCGTTCAAAATGACTGCGGTAATGCACGAACCCATTAGTATGTCGCGGAAGAATAATTTCCGCGACTGAAAGAAATTTATTTCTATGAAAAACTAGAAAAAATAGACCACAAAATAAAAAACAACCGAACAAAAAATCATAAAAAACACTCACTTCCGGATTGGCGGTGATACTGGCGATAAAGACCTTTAACGGTGCCATGTCAATCGGAGTTGAATGATTAGTGAGTGAATCTGGAACGATTTCGAGTATGTCGTAGTTCGAAGATGAAGCTTTTCGGCCCCGGACAGCAGCCCCGAAATCAATGGCAACGGCGGGCGGTCGGATGGGCGGGGTCAAGATGTACGTCGGGTTGACAGCGCCGAGCAGAGTAGAGAGGAGGCAACCATCACACACACATCGCATATACATACACTTGAATGCACACTTTGCAAATCCACAAAATGAAAGAAAAAAATGAAAAAAAATCGACTGGAAATATTCGTGGATGAAGCTGAGTCGAGAATGTTGCACAGGTAAAAGGACAAAAGTTGAGACTTCCTAGCGCTGATCATTCCCTTCTTGGGGATGCGCCATGCATTCCACTTCTACTTAGAATCACTGCAGCCATTGAGTGCGATATGATCTATACAATGATGGGTGCTAGCACTTCAACCTTACCAGGCAACATTCTAGAGAAGAACTTTAACACATTGCAAGCTGCTGTTTTGCGAGAATCTCCGACCATGTACTTTTCGTTACTTTTTGAATAGGTCTTAGTTAATTAATTTCACTTCTTTCTCAATTTCGTGGTTTATTTCATTTTTCGCTTGAAGGTAGCTGCATTCCTGTCCAGAAACCTGTACTGGTAAATCTAGAGGTATAGACGTGCGAAGTTGACTACAAGGAACGCGCAGAACAGAAAGGATGTATGACACACCATGTGTGTCCGTGACGGTGGTGGGGGGCGGCGTGACTACAGTTTTATATGAACGTTAATTATTACAAATTTTTCTACATTTGCGTACAGTGGGAGAGCGTCCATGAAGGCTGAGCCTTCGCATTTTTTATAAGCCCAAGAGGTACATTTTGGCAGTGAATTCCGCTGAACGAAAGAACCTTGACGGCGCTGGGACCGTTCCCAGATTTTAACCCCAGACCAGCCATGCGAAGTTAAAGCGAATAACTTTGCGTCAAACCAGCTTCTGCTTAAGAAAGTTTGGTTAAGGGAGAGGAGAAACTTTGTAAACACTTAGATTCGAGGTATCGCAAAGGAGTCTTTGTTCGTAAACAGCAACTTTCACTTCCTATTATTTTATTTGTTAATATTCTCCTATAATATGCAGAGAAAGATATGGAATTGGTGGCCGGCGTGTGATAGGCCTGAAACCTATTTGCATTTGTAATCCATTTAGCTGATGAATTTTGTAATCCATTTAGCTGATGAATAACGTGGCTCGTCTTTAATGGCCAAGTTCAATGCGCAATGCTGAACGAAAATGATCTCTGAAGAGGACAAGAGTTGCCCTTTCTCAATTTCAAGCTGTATCATTTCGTCTAAGGCCAATAAGCAAAAGGTTATACGCAAGAATTTCGTAGGTATTTTTATGCGTACAAAACACAAATCTAACACACAAACAAAAGAAGTTCGGCAGTGTATTAAAATTTTTAAGCTGTTTAAATTTTTTCGGCCTGCACTTCGCGGATATGTTTGAATAACTTTTAATACTTCTCTACATCTAGACTTGCCTTGAAAGGGGCCTGAAGCGCGCCCCAAAAAGATTGGATTGGCACGTTGCCTGGGGATTCGAAAATTGTTGGCATCCGTCCTGATTGAGGCCCACTCAAACCGAAGAAATTCGTCAGCCAACCGGATAGCGGACAACCGCCCTATTGAGTGTACGCCCACACACAAAAGAATGCGTAGGTACTACTCTTCAGAAATTTCTTCCTCTTTCCGTCCATGCGTGCATCACGTCGCCCGACAAAAAGACGTGCAAGCGTGTGGCCTCAGTTGCACGAAACGATATATTACGACCGAGTTCACCACCAGGCAGTCAAACCTTTAACGCCAGCGGTCCGCTCAATCAACCAAAGTGAAAATCTGCAATGAAACCGAACGCGGAGTTCGCAGACCATACGGATATCCCCACTCTGCGGTCTCCGAAATGTATTGATTGACGAGGGCGGAGTCAACAAGGCTGAGCTGACGCCTCCTTCCCTGTTAATCCCGCCCCGACTGGTTAACAGTTATCAGTGCTTGCTGGCATTGATAAACGCTAAGTTTCTGGAGTTCCGAGCCGGCGACGTGTATTGGAGAACTCACCAAAGGTCTGCGAAACTCGTCCACATGCCTTAAATTTCGTAGGGTCTTATTTCACGCTCTTCCACACCTTTTCCTACTTTTTTGATTAGTGCTTCATTGGCCACCTGTTCTAACAAATTTGACCCCTGAGACCTGCCACAAGCTCCATCTCCGCGGGCGCTATCTTTAACGATGATTCCACCGTTAATGCAGTCAAATGCGTTACATCATCATGCCAAGATAAAAGCAGCATAAACCCAGATTGATTCTCCCCAATAAATCATATAACCCATGTACGATTTCAGACCAAGGCATGTCATCACATTCTGGAAAATTCCCACAAAAACATGTAACCGGCGCCCCTCCCCCTGCTTTCCCCCCACAATTTCTCTCCGGAGAGCGGTTTCTTTCTTTAGCAAACTTACTGCAAACCCACTCTACTGTGTCACCAAAGTAAGAGGGTATAGCCATCGTGCCGCCGGTGGAAAGGCATGTCAGTACGACCCTCTCCCCCCACCTAAGTGAGGCCTCGCGTACGATCCCCCTTAACCCCATAACAACTATACCTGACCAACTCCCTCATTTTCATTCCTTCCCAAAGATTTCCGTCGAGCGCGAGCGGGCAGGGGACGGCGGAGGGGGTGAGGGGGGTTTACGGGAACAAGTACAACGGTGATGCGCCCTGCTCTATATATCTCACGTTCTTGAATGGGAAGACGTTTGGCTGCGTATCTAACTTTGAAAAGCCTAAGGACCAATGTAGTCGAAAAACGACGAGTGCAATTTCTGCTGCTATGTGGAATATGTTGTCAATTGAATGAAAAAGCGAGACCATTTGGCGCCAGATCATCTCTTGGATGCGCCCAGGGACACTTCCATTTGGAATTGTAATGGGCACTGAACTTCGTTTCAAGGCTGCCGAAGCTTGCATCGCAAATAGGCGCGTTCACTTTGCCTAACCATCCATCAAGCAGCTGCGGAGTAACAGAACAGAAACACGCCATTGTCTCATATTTTTTTATCTTCTAGGTGTCATCTGTTTTTCCAAATTTCTGACTTCCTTTTCTATTTATATTCCTAGTCTGCGTCTGAACTGCACAAGGAGACAGGGCTTGGCCACATTTAGGCTGTGGAAATCTTCCTCTCAGTACGACATCTACAACCCTTCTACAATAAGACCCCCTCCGAATCCGCCAGAGGAGGAATCCTGGCGAAGAGCACATAATTAATATTTAATCCAGATATGCCTGAATCGCGCGCGATAGGAGCATGTCGTACCAGGGATACAGCTCCGGTGTGCATGAAACAAATGGGAGCCTACTGGCGGCTGGGGGGGGTGTTTAAGGTCGTTGTATGGGAGAGGCGGGAGGTCGTATGTGCGTATGTGAAGGAATGCGCGTTGGGCGAGAAAATTTTCCCGGTCTTTGCATTTCGCGGTTTTTTCTTATTTCTTACACACTCTAATATCTTCCAAGCCCCTCGCCTCAGCGGCGAAAATTTTTGGGTGAAAAACTGGAAAATGTGGGAAATTTCGAAACTGGTAGGAAGCTGCGAACTTGTAGGAAAGTGGTAGGTTGGGGTTGGAAAAGGGGGATGGGGGAATCGTACTGACACCATCACTTCACACATCACTATGCTACACTATGTGTGCCTAGACAAAGGGAGGGGAAGATATCCGTCAACAGTGACGCAGGCTGGCCTGAGTAGTGCCAGAAACCTCATCCAGGGTTTTGGAATAACGCAAGGTTCCCAGACTTTTTCATTTGAGAACAGATGGTTCTTTGACTGCCGTACAATTACGACCCATGCACAGTAGTGACACACTGGTGATTGACAAGCGCCAAGCCACCAGGCAAAACTGGTCTGGGCAACCTTGAAAGAGTTTGAAAATTTGAATGACGTTCCAAGTCAAAATAACAAAAAGTCTTTTTGTGCGTCTTTTCTGGCCCTACTCACACTTTACGACCGCACTATTTGAAAGTAAGAATAGAAAAGAAGTAGAAGAAAGAGTAAAAAGAGGGAAAATGGTGCAGTTTCCAAAACATTTGGGCGCTGATAACTTTGGCGGAGGGGGAGGCACATCAGAGAACTCAATTGGGATCTCTGAGACAGAGGACTATACTTTTTCCTAAGCCTGACGGGGAAGAATTGTCTCGTTAGGTGAACCAATTTCAAAATACAGTAACCCCTTCCTTACGTGGGCAATTACAACTTACTTGAGGGTCTGCGAAGTTTCCTTCCCTATCCAAGGTAATCGCTTGTCGGAGTCGACTGGCACCTTGAACTCGACCATGACCTATCCGCAAAAATTTAATAGCATAGCGCTTCCTTTTGGCCCACGTGCCATATTTTTGGAAAACCCTCGACTGCACACCGTCAAAGGGGTCTTATGATTACGGCTTTACGTTAGTGGCCGCGGTATGCATGTTCGGAGGATTAGGCTATCCCCGGGAACAAATTTCCAGCCAACTCGTGATCTCGAGTCCCAGTTCTTAAAAGATGGGACCCTAGAGGGCCATATTTCCCCATGCATTGCTTTTCGTCTTCGATTTGAATTTTCTGAGAAAGTCGGAGTCGGTACATAAATGAAATGGGAAAAGCAATGGCTGATGTCTAGCCTACAAAGCATATTTGAACCGCTTACAAAAAAAGCATAAATTAGGAAATCATATCCGTGGTTATACTTCAAGACATCCACAAGACGTCTGAAGAACAAATGTGTCTGGCTCAGAAATCTAAACGTAAAGCGAGAAAATTTATTCAATAGTAAAAACGAAGAATCGAAAGAACGTGTGCATTTTTGGAACAGTTTTTTTTTTCTGACGCGCAATAGTTATACAGTGCGTATCAATAAAGTATAGACACACCCCCAAAAATGGTCCGAAAAAAGCATTTAAACAGACTCCTTAAACAGTTTGGATAGCCTGTAATCGAGAAGGCTACGACAACCGTAATTCACAACTTCATTTGTTGAAGTTGGAAAATCTAAGGATATCTGGGCGTTCGACCTGTTCTCAGAGCGCGTAACTCATAACGTTGAGGGAGGGGCGGGGTTACGTGTGTGGCGGCCTACGCTTTTGATTTTGAACAAAGATCCATTATTGCGACGTGTGCTAGCCCTTCAGAGTTGCGACCCGTGTCCCACCACGCTTTACTAGCCTAGTTAACGTGGGTAGACGCCAGACACAAGGAGAGTGACACGTGCACAGCGCTGCCACGGATCAAAGCGAACTGGGTCCCAGAGCGAATGTCGCCGGGCGCATGTTGAGAGCGGATTGGGTCCCCACGAAAGCGAAATGTCGCGGATCTGTGTGCTTCGTTTCGCTTCACTCGACTTGAGAGAAAAGTCCTGTAAACCACTCACTTTTTTTTCTCCAAGATTAACTTGGAAGTATGCCGTACGACGGAAATCTCGGCTAACAGACCCCCCCCCAACTGCGTTAGCGAGAGTTTTGAAGCAAAAGCATTGCACAGCTTAAGTGCGGCATGCTGGAAATGATCAATGAACTCCCAGGAATGAGCTAATTTTATGAGGGTTTGCCTTGCCATTGAGTTTTTCGAATGACTCAAGCGGTTTAGTCAAAAATTCTGTCTTTAAATGACGACTTTCCCGGTGGGGTGACTTTAGTAACTTCAAAAGGGCACAGAGCAGATGTAGAGCAGAAGCTAGATGTCCCTGTCGCTCGTGCCTGCAGAGATCATGGGATCGGACCACCTTCGAACCAGCTAGGTGCTCTGCTCTTTCTTGGTCTACTGATGATACCGAACCGGGTCCGGAAACTTGGAACAACCAGCTCGACAGGCAAATAAGCCCTATGCAGCTTTCACTGCCCATAAGATTTCCTATCCGAATCGTAAAGGTGGCAAGTTTTGATGAAATTGATCGGCAGGAAGCACACCGTCGTTTTTGTTCCTCCGGAATGCTCCGGAATATGTGCAAGATAATTAGGATATGGAAAGAAGTGTCTGCGGACATTGCATGCGCCGGCAGATGCAATGAGATAGCATTTTTCTGTAAAGTACATCGAGAGGCACGTATTTAATGGATATTGATCAGAAAGCAATTTCCAACTGCTCTGCCCAACTTCCGAAAGAACTTCAACTGATTGCTGCCAGCAATTGCATAGGGGCTGGGAAGAAAAAAGCGTTAGGATTGATGTGGATTTGAGGCTTTCCTGCTTTGAAGACATAGCCCGGAAAAGGAAGAACTGCCTTATGAGGGCATGACACTACCCAGCCAAGGTTACGCTAGCATTGTAAGTAAACTTTAAATTATCACAAGAATGCTGAGTTGTGGGCAAAAGTCGTGCCCCAGGCGGGAGTCGAACCCGCACCTCACGCTTTCCGGGCGAGTGCGCTATCCGTTACGCCACCAGGGCCGCTTTTACCCTCTCAGCTTAACGGCTTTTATGCCGTAGCCTATCAGCACTCACACGTTTAACTTGGTGAGCCGGTCAGCCGTAATCGGGGATATCGGCATGAAACCGCGAGGCCTAAGGCTTTAGATGTTTTTGAAGCTGTTTTGTTATGATAATCATGATCGCGGTTTCATGCCGATATCCCATCGATTACGGCTGACCGGCTCACCAAGTTAAACGTGTGAGTGCTGATAGGCTACGGCATAAAAGCCGTTAAGCTGAGAGGGTAAAAGCGGCCCTGGTGGCGTAACGGATAGCGCACTCGCCCGGAAAGCGTGAGGTGCGGGTTCGACTCCCGGGGCACGACTTTTGCCCACAACTCAGCATTCTTGTGATAACATTCGGAACGCGTACTGCGGCGTTAAACAGCAGTTATCATAACAAAACAGCTTCAAAAACATCTAAAGTGGGCGTTCGTGCAACTTCGTTACCACCCTGACCTTCGGATCTTTTGGGAAGTACGAGGGCAGACAGATGCATTCCTGCAAAGCAAAACATGCGGCAGTGAACGGGAGTCTGGACTCTTAATTATGAGCAGTCCCTTGAACAGAAAAATCCGACAAATTTCAGCTTGTCGCATGTAATCCCTCTTCAAAAACTAAACTAGAGTGACATTCCCTCCTCACCCACTCCTTCAGCCACGAAATTTCGCCCTAGGGTCTCTCCCACATCGTTGTTGGGGAATCCTCAACAGGCAGATTGTACTTGGTAGCGGAGGGAAGGGAGTCGTATTTGATCTGGGAAAAAATTATTTTGATAATTTATTTCTTTGTTTTAGGGACGCTCTAAAAGAGGGGGGGGTTGTATTTGCCTTTCTACCTTCTGTTGAGTTTCGTGGGTTTTTCTTGTTGCATATGTACTATATACATACTCCTTCCCCCCCCCCCCAACCAGCTCCCCCTCCCCCGCCCCTGCTCAACAGCAGAATTTTTGGGAAAAAGTAGGGAAATTTTGGGAAATTCTGGAGAAACTGATAGAAAGTTGGGGAAATTGAAGAAAGTGGTAGGTAGGATGGAGGAAGGAGTGGGGGGGAGTCGTACGGAATCGACCAAAATGCCTATCTAATGATGTGCCCCGCACCCGTAGAAGCTGAGCAGCTATGCATCCGCCGAAATGGACCATTTCTACTACACCAAGGAACACGGCAAGAAAGCTGGGTGTTTACGATCTATCAACCCTTCTGAGCAGGGCACGTCATACTTTGGAGAACCCTAGCGAGTGGGGTTGTATGTAGTCGCTGGAGGGAGGGGGGAGTCCTATTTGCCTCAAGTGAAATGATTCCTGTTGTTGACTTTCTCGTTTTTTTTTGTTTTCCTGTTTCAAGTACGCGATTACCCTCCTCTTCCACACTTTTTGCCCCTCCTCCTCCCTCACTATCCCCCACTCCACCTTGCTCGTTGGCAGTTTTTTGGGAAGAACCGGGAATTTCGGTTCTGGAAAAAAAACTTCGAAAAAGAGGCTGGAAGTTGGAAAAACTTGGGAAGACGGCTAGGAGGATGCCGGATGTGAAAGGGGCTCGTAACAGACCATGGATATCAAAGAGGTCGCATTTGGCAAAAATCCCCCTCAACAGCGGGGCACGCCGTGCTCCTGAAGCCGGTGATCATATCGACACTGTTTGTCTGCGCACTCTCGCCGATATAATGTCCGATGCGCTTGATTGAAACCTATGACTTCATCAAAGGTGAACTCGGATGTGAAACACGCACAGTAAACTACTGTGGTGTCAACCTTCAATCTCTAGCGGTTCTTCGGAAGGCTAACCACCTTTGGCTCAGGGCATATCGTTGAGATGGCTGGAATGAGCGACATCGTGCCCAAATTCCCCAGATACAACACCTTCTACAAACTACATAACTCCTTACCACCTTTCGCGCTCAGCTTGTAGGAAGGGTAAAATCAACTATCAGAAGTAGTAGTTATGCTGCGCTGCCAAAAAGGGTCTATTGAATGTGCCTGAGACCGGAAACTCAACAACCGGAAAAGGCCAATTGCCAGTAAAAATTCCATAACAATATGCCCAAATACCAACACAAATGGAAATACTGATTTGGAAAACAGCTGCTTCCATTTTATGGGTTTCGCTCAAAGATGATGTATAGTCTTGTTCTCTGCTTATATGGAGAGGGGAGGGGTGCTGTGTTGGCGGGCTGTACTAATTGTTGTCACGTGCGCTCTTCAGCAGTTTGTGGAAAACTGCCTGGCCCCAGCATCTGCAGCAAACAAGACTGTACGCCGCTTCGACAATGTAGCCAATTGCCGCCGTGTAAATTGGCGTGACGTCACGCCGAGATTACAGTATCGCAGCCAAACCAGTGCTTTTTCAAATGCCTAACGGTGGCAATTTTCTCATGCAACTTGTGCTATCC
>MU931321.1:0-16686 GCA_036418165.1 Cooperia oncophora
GGTGGTGTGTATAGTAACACATAAAACAGGAAAAATCACGACAAATCAACAGCCGGGAAAAATTTTTTCCCAACGAAGCAAATTCTCTCAGGGGGAACATACAAACCCTCCCCCCTCTCTTTCAGCAACGATCAACTGCGACCCCCCTCCCCAAAAAGTACGACCCCCCCTAATGCGATGGAATCGTGTTGTAGACAATTATTCGTATGCAGTACATATTTGTGAGTGATATCACATGAGTAGATGAAAATACTGTAAAGAATTGAAAGAAAAGCAACCCTAACGATGACTAAGAAAGTCGGAATAGCGCTATGAATTTTGCCCTTTTACTTTTTCTAATTCTAGATAATATCAGCCTCTTATGGCTGCGACACCCACCAAACTAGTTTCGGGAACAGGAGGCAATATGTGATAAGCGCTGAGCAAAGCTTTTGGGACGCGCCATACATCCAACTTCTATTCGGAATCGTTGTACAATTGAATGAGCGAGCCAAGAGCGACCTAAGGGAAGGTAACCAAAGATACTTTGCGCAAATCTGACATCGGCTAAACCTCGGAAATATTGTTACAAAAAATCGCACCGTTAGATTCGCAAAAAATTACAACACCTAAAGCTGGTGAATGCAGAATGCCTTCCTTGAAACCAATGAGACCTCTATGAGGAGTCCACAAAGTAGGAGACAATTTTGAAGCAGCGCAGTGGCTGTGACAGTCGTCCAATCATTGAACAAGTGCACTGGAAAGAAGAATGCAATGCAAAGGGTTAAGCCTCTGATGGAGACAACCTTACTGGGACCAATGAGTATCGAATGCGAAGCGGCAGATGTTAAGTTGTTCCTTTACAACGTAATACGCTGGAAAATGGAGGAGACCGTACTACTGACTAACTCTAGCTTGTCACTGAGACTTTCGCAAGCTAACCACTTAATGTTGAAAGTCAGGAGAGTCATTCGGGACAGCTGCCTGGAGTCCATGGTGCCGAATCAAGTGCGCACGTGATTTTCATACTTCCATGAATATCATATCAATTTTCGGACGAACCAGAAGAAGTGGTGAAACCTTTCTCATTAATGCATAACCACACAAAAACGCGCCTTTTATCCCTTTCTGAGGCTTATGTGTGGTGAAGGCTACCGTAGTTCGGATCCAGCTAACTTTTTATCTACAGTTGATATGGTCGCATTCCTAGAGTCGGGAAGCTTGCACTGGCCATGAGCCCACCACGGCTGCGTTTTCCACTTATAGTGACCGGCTCCTGTTAAAGGAACCAGTGACAGAGAACGCTTGAGGTGGGCTTATATCACGCCTCTTGGCACCATCCGCCCGGTTACCAGGTATCCGGCGGGCTATGCCAAGAGGCGTGGTATAGGAGAGCTTCCGGCGATGATCAACTGCTTCATGGGATGTGCCACGCATTCCACTTGAATTTAGTAATTTATTGGTATTACAAATCCCATGATCTACTTAACGATTCGCGAAGGACTGCCGATGACGATGCACAAACCAGTTTTTTTTATCCTTCCGCACAAGCCTTTATCAAATCAGTCACCCAAAAGGAGAGCAGGCCTGGTTGGCCAGACGGGAGTTGAAGTTTGGCCCGCGCACCGTGCGGGAGGTATGTGGCGCCATTTGTCACATCGGCACCTCCGAGCTTTAGCGATTTGTCTCATCTAATAGTGGGCCCGAATATCTCCAGTCAAGTAGTGAAATTCTCACTATCACTTCGGACTACGCAGCCTATATTTGTGAGCTATTCTGGACTATTTCGTAGTAAATAATGAATGAGTACGTGAATACATAGAAACTATAATTCCACTAAACTACAAAGTTTTTTTGAATAAAATAACAACACAATAGAAAAAGAAGGGAGAAAGGTAAATGTGTTACAAAAAGTAAGAAAGGAAATATAATTAAAATAAACAACGACAGCCGTCTCAGTGCCGGTACTTTATCACTGGCATGGAACGATGCGCTTTTTATGAGACTCTCTACGAAATTGGAGTTTTCGGTGTGACTTTTCTGGTTATTTCTTTTTTCACGCAGCGCCTCAAAAACCCTTCCCCCGCCCCATCACCATGCCCGCCCTCAAAGGGCAGCTTTTTGGCAGGGAGAAAAGGGATATTTTCGAAAAAAAAGGTAGGAAATTCAGGAAATTCAGGAGCTGTAGTAGTCGGGGATAGGATCTAAACGAGCGACATTTCGAGTGGGATCCATTTATCATAGTTGACCCAAAAAGCACGAGGGCCCTGGTTCGTTGATCACTTACTCAAGATGGATAGCTCAAGCTTGAACGTTCGCCCGCCCCAACGGCTCTTCTATGAGTTTGAAAGTTTTCCCAGAATTGAATTTATGACGGGATCTTAAAACCAGGATTTCTATAATGTAAGCGACAAGCAGTAGATACAACTTTACACTGAAACTTATTATTGTTCTCATTATTTTTGTTAGCCTATTCAATAGAATAAATACTTAAAAAAGTACTAAAAGGTCATACAAGTCCGTGAGAGTAATTATGAACGAGCGAAGGCGGCAATGAACGCCACCTCGAATGATACACTCGGGTGCTCCGATTCGACTAGGTAGTGCAGCGATCGCGGAGCAGGCGGAACTCTACGGGAAAGCCGCAGAGAGCGATGACCCTCAGGATGTCGAAAGAGTGGGAGGGTGAACGGCGCCAGCGGGAATTGGATATGAGAAGTTACAAAAAGCAAGTGTACGGGAGATTTGTCGCCTCACACACACATATACGTATAACCCTACGATGACAACTGCTCTGATGACGGATCGTAGACTAATCAGACCGGAAACGACTAACACATTGGCGACATTACGTCATAACCCGCGATATTAGGTTGGATATAATAAGTAATGGCGGTTTTTCAATTGAAAAATTTGTTTCAAAAGTGAAAAGTTTTGCAAGCAAGCTTAACATCGTTTAATAGCAAACTTCTCGTAGTATTAGAATATCAAATTCAAATTCAATTAATTCAACTATTAGCATGAAATTTCTAAATAGAGGCAGTTGTCGAAGATGCTAATTTTCGCCGACTTCACTTCCAACTTCAACGACTAAAAAATTCACAAAAACTATATCCTCAACCAAAGCTTTTTTGATATTCTTATACTACGAGAAGTTTCCTATCAGATGATATATAACTTGCTTGCAAAACGTTTCACTTTTCGAACAAATTTTTCAATTGAAAAAAACCGCCATTACTTATTAGCCAACCTAATATATTTCTCATCAATTGACAGTGATTAGGGCGGTCGTCAAGGGCCGCAGCGCGTGCCAGGAACTATTTGCTTTTTTCCAGGCTAATTTAGTCATTTTTTCCACCTTGTGAAGATAAGGAGCTGCTAATCTGGGAAAAAGTAGCCAAAACAGTGAAAAGTTGGAAAAAATGACTAAATTAGCCTGGAAAAAGCAAATAGTTCCTGGCACGCGCTGCGGCCCGTTGACGACCGCCCTAATCAACTGCCCGGATGACGAGGGTATGTGACGCCATGAACAAGGAAATCTGGCGTGTTTGTCGACGGCCTGGGGGGGGGAGGGGAGGAGGCATTCTTTGTGCTACATTGCATTCCCAGCTCGCCGTTTACAAATCTCACCCTGGTAAAACTTGCCTGAGCCCATGTGAACTGGATGCAAGATTCGGTCCAAGTCACCATCCTAAAACGTGTCAACTCGAGAAAAGGCTACCTAAATGGGTCGGCACATCTATGAAAGCAGAATGCCCCCCGTCGACAACTGCGCCAAGAAATCTTCTAGGCAGATAGAGGGGTGTAGCAGGGTATTATGAAACGGGAAAATCGACCATCAAATAGGTGGCAGGGCAGAAAACGATTCCCCCTCCCTGCCTTTGGGATTTCACAGCACACGATGTACCCTGTTCACAGTATCTATGTAGGTAAATAAATGTAATGAAGTGGGAACTTTTGAAGATGATTCTTCTAACAAATTCCGGAGCTTTAGAGTTCGTACTTCCAATGCAGTTAGCTTGTCCGGAGCCTCAACTTTTCCTAGTAGCGAATCTACATAGATGGAACTCTGCTTGCGGATTCAGGAACAAAATTTTTCCCTCAACCATCAGTCAAAGATTTATCCAATCGTCCCCTACTCAAACCTCCTCTGGTGTCAATTAGAGTGTTTCCTAAGTGCCCAAAGAAAAATGTGCCGCGGGCGCTTGCACAGAATGTTTGCTTGAAAATCAGAGATCTTATTTATTTGACTGAACTCCGAGCAAATGAACCATCTTTCAATAAGCAATTGCTACTGGCTCACCAGAACATGGGCTCAATTGAAATTCGTAAAGGAAACTCTGGGAAGTTCTCGCAATCAGCGGAAACTTTCAAAGGTCCTTTATTCCAGAAGGTGCTGAAGTCGGAATTCGGATCATTAGCCGGAATCTGTACTATGCGAGATCTTATAAATGGTCGACGGCTAGATAAAAAACGTTAGGCGCTGTTTGCCTTACGGAAGGGTTGCTGCTAGTTCGCGAATTCTTCAGTTTCTCCATCTAGGTTACAGCTGTAGACTCTTGTAAAGCTGCGGAGAGCAGCAAGTTTCACTGGGTCACTGATGGGACCTGTACATTCCCGTGAACTCGCGAGAAGTTGTGAGCTTCATTATGTTCAGCTTTATTGGTTTACACGATTTCAGAGGTCTTCATAAGATAGTCTCCAAAAGCTCCACTTAACTGTAAGCACCATTCTATGGTTTTCCATGATAAATCTAACTATGAGGCTTTGCTCAAAACAAAGAGCTGTTTTAGAATTTATCTTGTCTAGCGCCACAGCTCCGATTGATAGAGGAAGAATGATTTCATTGGAGCTGTTATTGTTTGATAATGTTTGATAACTGCTGTTTAACGCCGCAGTGCGCGGTCCGAAATTTATCACAAGAGTGCGAGTTGCAGTGCTCGAAGGCAATGGCACAAATAGCCATAAAGCTGAGAGGCAAGAGTGGCCTTGGTAGCGTAATAGGGAACGCAACCGCACGGAAAGCGGAAGATGCGGGTTCGAATCCCGCCCGTGGTCCGACTTTGCCCAACAGCAGTCTTGTGGTGCGTAGATCTTTCATTATTTCGGAATGATGTAGTATGTTAACAAGCACCCTGACATTCTTGTGAAGGAATCTAAGGCCTTTCAAAATGACGGGAAGATCGAAATCAGGGCCGTAGCGAATTTTATCATATGATCGTTGGGAAGGGGAGAGGGTAAAATGCAGCGATGCAGTCGAGACTTAAATGGACTTTGTGGTTTCCATTACATCTGCTTATTTGAGCACGGGGTCCAGATGCCGAGTAAGACGATGAGACTTTCACCGCTTATTTTACTTTGAATGAAAGAGAGTCCTCGTAACTACACAACACTTTATACACGCCATATCCCGAACATAGGGAGGGCATGGCTGCATACTTCTCTTGGGCAATCCGACGGCTACCATTTCAGGGACATTTTCTTCTTGGGAGAAATGTAATCATGTCTTTGCTAATCACAAAACATAACGACCGTTGTGTCAGGTAGAAATATCTTATGAAAAAAGCATCCTATGCTGAGTTAAAATGGAGTAAGCTGCCACGCCCTCTCCATGTCCTGGATATGGAGTGAATATGGATTACAATGTCATCTACCGCAAGGATTCCGCGTAAAGAGCAAAAGACTTGACATCAGAATGGACTTGAACCTGCCAGCGCGGATTTTGGCACTCATTTGCAAGTCACGATCTCCACATGTTTTGAAAAGAGCTTTCGGTCTCACCATCAGTGCTATGTGAAATATTGAGCCGAATTAATTGAAGAGCCTATTATTGAGGACCAAACGAGATGTGATATTCACTCAAGAACGAGTAGAATCGTATGCGAATGATTGAACAGAACTATGAGGCGTTCACGAAAGCGTATCAATCAGCGGGATGGCTGCCTCATGCCGGATCAACTGTTCATTCCGTTCGAAAACATACACGCCAGGTTGCAAGCGTTAAGACGGATATCCCACAAGCCGCGAACGACTAAAAATCGGTTGTAAAAAATTACTATGGGTATTTTCATTAGGTTCTAAAACAACAAATGATCAGGAACTAGGAACTTGTGCTGGTTCCCACCACGCTCAAATGCGTCATTCATCCACTTTTACTCACCATCACTTAAAGGTTTTTTCATTTCCCGACATTTGTTGGGCTAGCAGATGTTCAGACAGATAAATGTTCTCCTCTGGGAAGTCTGGAACCAATTAGCTAGCCACCAGAAGATAACTTCGAACTGTACAACTACGAGTTACATAAAAGCCGACCATGGAACAGTGCAGATCATGGCGTTGTAGAGAATTTTTGCAAAGCGCGACTCCATCCCAAAGCTCGCCGCAAACATTGTCTTCTCTCGACTACCTTCCGTACTTATTGATCGTCTTACCGAATTTTCGTTTCCCAAAGTTCTGACGTCAAGTGGGAGGCCCACAGTGCGCAGGAAACGAGAGATTCCTTCGAGGTACGATCCCCTTCCCCCTCCAGCACAACCAAATACAACCCCTTATCTTTTCTAAAAAAAGTCGCAGTAAGCTGAAAAGTCCGAGGAATCATTTGAACTTCTAATGAGCATTTGCTATATGCTCTTTCCCAGCCAAATTGACCTCTATCTCACTATTATTTCGACTTCTGCCGCCGACTCGTTCTTGCGCCCCAACCTATCCTGCTGTAGTGCCTAAAACTAAGCGCGTGAGGAGGGCCAAAACGTGTGGGTAGGGCGTGTCAGAGGGGTAGAATGGAGCCCAGCAAAAGCGACTATTAGCGACAATGGCACTATTGGTAGCGAACGAGGGCGTTGCTGACCTCCAGACACGCCCCGTCTCATGCAGTTTCATGCATCGTATCTCTGTTTCTTCGTTCGCCATCCATTATAGGGAGTCTTCCAGATAACACTTGGGCGCATTTCGACGACGGGGGGGGGGGGAGGGGGCATTTTGCACTTTCATTGCTCCACTAGTTCCGGTTTGCATACTTTACCTGATGAAACCTGTGAACTCCTGTGAAGCTGGAGCAAGCTCATCGAGCCACAATGGTGAAACCTGTCAACTCACGAAAAGGCTCTTCAGATGGGTCGACACGTCGATGGAAGAGCAAGTGCCAATGCCCCCCCCCCTACTCCCCGTCGACGAGTTGACACGAATATGCAAAGAATTAATATCGATAAATTATATGGATTATTAATCGAGCGAAATAGTGATAAATACAGAAGAAGTACTGTCACAAATTCATAATACAGGCCCACACCGAAAAGTCGGCGCAGGACAGCGAAAACAGGAAATTAATTTCTATTAGGATTGCTAAAGTTTCTGAAAGGTTGATGAAGGGAACCTGAGATACGCCTTTCCCGTCGCAATTTCCAACTAACTCTGCAGTTTCATTTATATTCGCCATGCAGCCTTACTACGTAGTCGAGAGCCGCTGAATCGCAGGGCAAGAAAAGATTGAATGAAATCAAGACTGAAAGGCGAGACGAATGGAAAATATTTCGGAAGGTCGAGCTTTCATAAAACATGGCGGTCACAAGTCCAGATTGTTGGGAAGAGAAGAGCAAAGCCGAGCAAGGTTCGCTCCGTCTCCATTGTTCTATTTTCAGTTCGGCTCGCGTCGCTTAACGGTCACTTGTTTCAACCGTTGCTTCCTTGTCCTCTTTCATTCGAACCCTATCCGCACATATTTCGAACGCGGCTCGTGAATATGCGTGTGACAGTCATATATTTTCTTTCCTCTGCGCTGTTCCGATATGATAGCTTACGGAAAGGTTCTGCATTTAATATGTTGGTCAAAAATATGAATTCTTAGTTCATCGTCGCACGTACACTCGCCTAACCCTGAGACGGATATAGGCGTCGCGGAACATGACAGGAAAGATTACCCTTGGGAGATTCAAATTTGAGACAACTATTATCTTGTTCTACTGTAGACGAAGACATGACTGAAACTATCCCAAAATGAAAATATCCCCCAGGAAAACCTTGGCCGCGTTCAATTCAAATACGCAGCCACGCCCTACCGCTCTCAGGGATTCTGAGCGTATTTCATCAAGTTAGACAGAGACGAACTGATCAATGCAAATAAATTACCAAAAGGTGCGGAAATATGTACTCACACGACCGCGATCCGGAATGCGTTAAATTCACGCTTACAAAGGATTTTCTGAGGTCGTTACGAAATATACTCGTACAGGGTCGGAAGAATAAGGAAACACGGACTCTTTACGATTGAGAAGGACATTAACTGCACAGTATCCACTTTTTGGCCAGAGAGAACCGTGACGCTACGCATTCTCAAAGGCAGGATCCACATTTAACCGCTTATGCCATTGACAGAAGGTGGGCGACGCAGTTCTTAGTCGTAGAGGATATACCACTTTCATGACTCCAAAGGGCTCGGTATGAAGGCCGCGGCCTCTCTTCTCGCTTCATTTCATATTCGCGTGCTTTACCACCTTAATTTTCGTATTTGAACTCATCTCACTCTCCACTCTCGCACTCACCACCCTACCTGAGTGAACACCGATTCCACCCCAATGTTGTTTCTAATTAGGGTATTTGCATCATTCGTGCTGTGTGGACAGGAGTCGGTCGTCAATTTTTAGGCAATTGCCATTGCTTGGAGATGTTTGAAAAGACCTGAAATGCTGTGGGTAGTGCATAGCACTAGATGTACTGATGGCTAACTCTTCCAGCACAGCTGCAATACCTAAGGTATTGTTTTATGAAAAAAATCTTCAGCGAAATACCAGCCCGATTCTAGATTTGATTTGAAAAAAATTCGGCACCATGGATAGCATTGAATTTGGAAACGTAGCGGGACAGACTGAAAATTGGTGAAACAAGTGACTTCACAACTGCACCAAGAGTTGCGATGGAAGTGAGTCAGCTTTTAGAAATACCCAGCAATTTTACTGAAATTCAGGAAGTTTAAGATGGAATGCCGTAAGCACAATGCAGGCGTCACTCCATCACCATTCAGCAGTCAACGTCCACAATAGAGCGACAAGACACAGACTAAAATCACCTCAAAGGCATATCTCACCGATTAGCTGAGAGGAGCAATTCCCTTACACAATAGGGGCAGGGCTATTAGGCTTCACGCCCCTCACCTCAGATGTCGCTAGTCTATGGCACGCATCCAGGCATCTCGTCCCTTGTCTCTGGTCTCCTCGTGCGCGCTCTCAGTGTTTCTTCGGCGTATGCTTGGTGCTCTAGACAACTCCAGAAAAAGTTTTTCGATGGTTTCGTTTTGTTTGTTCTTCACTGGCGGATCACTTAGCACCCTCTAAATAATTTTTCATACCCTTCATTCTCTTTTTACTGCAAAGAAATCTGACTTACAAGGACTAGTGTTCAAGCAGACTGAACGGCACGGTCCGACTTGAGAGACGAGCAATTTACACATTTACTAGTTTCTTTTGCAAATTTATGTTAACTTACAGGTCTCACTAAGTCTTACAAAAGTGAGACCTGTGAAACCCTTGTAAAAATGCAAAGTGATTCAAGTGAACCTTTCGCATCATAGGAATTCACAGATCTCAACAAGGTGACCGTATGAGCATCGCTGAGCCATTTAATGCCCCCACAAAACCGAAATGCACCAGAGTGAACATCAATCCTCCAAAATACCAGGTCCGATGGAAATCGCAACATTTGCAGCAATGAAAGACAAATTGGCCGTCTGACCAATTGACGTTCAACAAAAAACAGTCACAATTAATGGGATATTTAACATCCCGTCGACCAGGCAGAAACGCTGTCAAGGGAAAAAAAGCTGCTGAAATCGATGAAACTCTTAGAAGATACGGAAAGAAGGCTGTCAAAGAAACGAGAATTCCCGCGACAAATCCATTCGGCTGATGACAGGCGCCAGTTTACTCGCATTATCGTCGACCGAATCTGGTTTCTATGATGTGACTTGTATTGTCTTTGTCCGACTATGACCATAATGATGAGAATACGAACATTAATCGGGGGCGTGGCTTCCTGAACAAACGAGGACAGGTTCGATATCAAGTGAAATGCCACAACCTCTCCTCAGCACATGAACGAATGTTAGGTGAGTAATGAAACAGCAAAGGAAACTACCCACGAACAGACTCCTGGTGTAGAACACTCATATATTCCAACTAGAAAGAAGGGGTGGAAGAAAGAATTTGGTATGCTGGGCCTTTTGGTGATAACTATTTCTCCTATAGTATTGGGTTGGCCCATGAGTGACATCGTTTTTTTCTCTCACACAAGTTTTTATATGAAAAGTGAGGATGCCTGTGATCTGTACTGTGATCTAGACTGATGGTAGGACAAATTTTCGGCGCTATCAAGGCTAATGTGAGCTGTTCGTACTATCTCGTAGATGGGTGTAATCTCATTGATATAGACACGCAAAAGTGATTTGTGCTCAAAGCTGCCCTTAATCATAGAAAACGGCACTATTTACCCTTTACTGCCCCAGTCATCCGAAATCAGGCCAGCTCCTGACCGACTTTTTTCTCCGTGGGCAGATTTTGCTCAAATGTTGTCTCCTGGGGTAGTTTGACTCACAGGACGAATATCTCCATTCGCTCAGCCCAGCAAATTCCGGGCGCCCGCACCCACACAGCCAATCATTTGGGTATTTTCGCCGCCGGTTGCCGTGCGGCGCGCGCAGGAGGTTCGGTCAACAGACTCCGATATGAAGTTTTCAGGCGACTTGTGTGATTTCTAAGTATTGTTGGCTCCGGCGCGCGTGGCCGCGTCGACATGGATGACACTCACGATTGATGCGTCGGCTAGAGGCTGAGCCCAAGAGGTATCTTATGTGTTCACCAGTCTGTCGCCAGCTGCCGATAGAAAGAGGGTCATTAATTGTAATCAACGCGCATCCGTAGATAACCCCCCTTGTGCCTACATGTTTCCGCAGCGGGTTTGGTGACGGTACAGCAGAATTTAAAAATGAGCTCGGTGCCGAAATTGTGGAGTCCAAACGGCATTAGCCCTCACCACCAAGCCTCCACCCTACTGCACCATTACAAACTTTACCTGCTCATAAGTTGCTTGTGAAATGCAGGTTGCAGTTTTGCTATCTATATTTGTAAATAACCTTATAGACTCTATCGATCTACCCAGGTCTCCATTCAAAGTTCCACGGTAAGTTGACGGACTTCCCTGGTAGGTTGGTTCAAGCAATAAGAGACGGGAATTCGGATCTCGTAAATGTGCATAGCATGGGAGCCCCCTGGGAAACGACTGCGTGTAGAACCCCCACTAACTTCCGAACGGGGCCCGATCATCATTTTCTACAGGCCAATGATCATTTCAAAAGTGGTAAACGGCTCGCAACGAATTCCAAAATGTAGTCTCTCAACTCGCCTTACACTCGCGTACCTACGCCTCACCGACAACTCGAACTGGTGAGGAGATTCACCCCTCCTTTAAAACGCATATGATAACGGTACCGCTTTTCTCGAGCGAAAACTTTTGTTGTTTAGTGATAACACCTAGTTGCCGCTTGGGAAGGGGAACCGGTATCTGAAAGGTTCAGGGTTCACTATTGAAACTGAAACCATCCAGGTTTCTGGAAATCGGTTCCGGCAGCGCCTATTTCTTCAGACAACTGGCCAAGCGGGAAAATCTCTTGCTCTGTTGAAGAATTTCTTGAAAACGTGAATGGGAACTAGAAAAGTGAATGTAGGCAAAGGGCGATTGCCCACTAGATTCCACGGAACATCAAACCATCGCTCGAGCAACCGCCCACTCAATGATCAGAGCACTTTGTGAAAGCTGTAACGAAAGGTATGAAGTGTACATGACCCTTGAGCATGGAGAACCTACTGGGCAGTCTTACCATTAGCACGTTGCAGGGACGATGGACAAGTTTCAGTTTCCATCGTTGGTGAGGGACAAGAAAGGCCAGTTCTCGTGTAAGTGTGACTAATTGGAAAACCATCAATTGTCTTCACCGCGCCGACCCCTGCATTGAATTTACACTGATCAGTGTATGCAAATATGGTGGAGCAGAGGTGACACGGTGACCAGGGTCGCGTGCCAATTACAGTGTTTCGCACAGCTCCCTTCCCCTCCCACTTCCTTGAAGACAAACTGTACTTTCACCTACGACTTTCCCTGTCCATGAGCAAGGCGAATGGAACCGCAGCTGCAACAGCGTGCCATTTCTCCCGTCAAAAGTAGACCGGAACGAGGCTGCAGGGTGGTGACACCCGGATGCTGTCTTCATACCCTTACCGCACTATCCTCAACGTGCAGCGCTTGCATCGATACCGAGATCCCGCAGCGAAACACGCACTCAGCGGTAGAGGAGAACCAGAAGTGAGAGGGCGCAGACGAGTAGGCGTAGGTGTAGGCTGAACGTGCGACAGCGCGGGCGGAGTATGGGGACTGCCTCTTTCTCTGCAAAATGATTTGAAACTGTAGGTGAGGGGTGAGGTTAAGAGGTATGGCGTTTCTCGGAATAGCGCTGATTTTTTGCCACTCGCGACGTGTCGTGTTGGTCAGAGAACCCCTTGAGCAGGCCCCAGTAACGTCCCCATTCGCTGTTGGGAGCCAGGAACTCCAGTGGACTCCCTTACCTTGAGGAACACGGGGCTTATAGTCCTTTTGTGCGGAGCTTCCGTGAAGAAATTTGATCAGAGACAGAAGGTCGCTCTGCGGCTAATTTGACCTCTCGTGGAAGCCCCTCGGTAAAAGTCGGGTTAAGCTATTGCCCTCGAACTGTGTACTGTGTTGGCTCACCTGATCTTCGAAACCTTTGTTAGTTTCCAACGAAAATGAGAAATTGTTTTTTCCCACCACAGTCGCAATCGGATTTTGACTGATCAGCATGCGTGAGACTTGAGATGACACAGTGACCAAGACACCAGTCAATTGCAGTACATGATAGATCCCTCCCCTCCTCCCAATACTGACGGATACTGACACGGACACTCAGTACACCTATTCAACATTCAGAATGCTTTTGAAAATTCGATGTAGTTTGCCTTCGAGCCTCGACAAGATTGAAATACTTTATTAGACCAACGTCTCTACATTCAAGTCAACCTCAGGGTGGTCGAGCCCGCACTGCGGCATCTAGAACAAAGCTGTGACGTAAGGCGAAGACGCCGAAACGTTGGCCTCATAAAGCATTTCAATATTGTCGAGGCTCGAAGGTAAACTACTGGGTTGGCTCATAAGTAATGGCGTTTTTTCTCACTCAAAATATTTCGCTAAAGATCAAAAGTTGGGTTTGGCCATTGAGTTTTACACCTGTTTTTGGGGCAGAGAATTGTCTCGCCTATACAATAATCCTCTTACTTTCTTGAGGTTTTCTTTTCCACTAATATTTGAGTGCTGAAACTGGAATGTCAGGTCAACGAAGTTGAGCACTTTCGACAGCCTCCCTATTTCACCTCTGATTAAGAAGCTAAAACCGCACAGGTCCAAATGCTAGTATATGGCCATGGAGGCTAACTGTCTCTTGGGATTGCCTTACACACGTTTGTTAACGGCCGCTTATCGAAGATTTCAATTTTGACCTCATAGCCAAGGCATCGAACTAATGGCACATACTCAGATCAACTGAAGCTCACTGATTACTTAATTTAGGAGAGTTCTCCGGAAGATGAAGCATCGTTAGAGGTATGGAATTCTTCCTTTTCATTATCAAGACGGACGCACCCTAAGTTGATGTGTAGACTGCAGCAGTCGCTTCGCTAAGGAATGCGCCCTATGCGATTCTACAATCTAAAAGGTCGAATTGCCACCTCTTGATCGCTCGAACCAATTCAAGCTGTCATAAGAAGCGTCACTCCTTGGCCATATATGTCACAAGTTTTGAGCTTCTTCTGTGATCTGAGAGCCGAGATAAACTGCAAAAAGCTGTTGTCGAAAACTCACTTTTGGGTCGACTCGACTTTTCATTTCAATGGAATAAAAATCGGCAAAAATCAAGAAACAGTAGGAAAGCAACCATACTATCTTATAGAGCAGAAAATTATCTATCAAACAATGTAGAACATATTGGGAAAAATTATCATTTTCCATATAAAAATTTGCGTGAGAAAAAAACGCCATTACTTATGGGCCAACCCAATACATCGAATATCATCATGCCAAGATTGCAAGAAAGTCGAACATGGGCTATGAAAATTTCTTCTGTTCCCGTGAAAAAGGGGAAATATTAAAACACACAATGAATCAGAAGGAGAACTGCAAGTGCAAGAAGAAGCAGTAGAATCAAAAATCCAATAGAATCCAAGACTGTCAGAATGTGATCCTTTCACATTTGATTTCTCCTCAAAGAAATACTTTGCATCCGTTCCTCTAGAACATTTATTATGTCTAACGCTTTGACGCCTACGTCTTTTTCGAACGTCTGAAAACATTCTGGAACGCGTTGAAATGCAATCTATCTTGCTCAATGCAGTTTCGCTCTCAACCGGCCACGATCACTTCACAAAAAGCGACGAACAAAGTTTTCCGTCAGTGACTGGCCAACCATTCCAATTCATCTGACGCTTTATCATAATCGAAGTACCAGTGACTCTACAGGAAGGAACTAATAAAAGAAAAAACTTTGCTCGTGGAGCCATCGGAGTTTCTTCGCGCACGGCGGCAAGGTGCTCGAAAAACTGGTGCTTGAATTTTCTAAAGATGTTCCTCCGTAAGGAGGGGCAAGCACTCCATCTCAGCTCCAACAGTCGTGACAATGTGTTGCCGTTATAGGCCGTCGAGCTCCAGACGGCCTCCAGTGTTCGCAACAGCTCGGATCGACCGCAGAATTTCCACGATTTATTCGCATACGTGCTAATTCCTAGAGGCTGTCGCTATAATGGTCCACTTTTTGCACAACGTCGCTATGGTCCACGATTCATTTTTCATAGCTTGATCTCACGTCACGTTCAACGTCAAGCACCTTGGAATCCCAGGCACGTCAATTTTACGGATACTGAAGGTACAGTGGCCGGGATAACTACCCAGTGTACATGTTTTGAATCCCTGCTTATCCCAGTCACTCTGTGAGAAAAGCGTTTTAGGACTGTCTTCCATGAACGGAGTGCACTGTCTCCCCACCCTTATGCGGCCAATGTTAAAGGAACGGTCCGCGATCAAGTATCGAAGATGAAAATATGGCATCGGGAGGATAGTGCGGTCCGCGACGAACAACCCTGTACCGTTTTCGCGGCAAAAAAGTGCAGGGGAGGGGCGCTATAAGGCAAAATAGGTCCAGTGGTTCCTCCTTTTTTCCAGTGACTCCGCCTCCCAAGCGCCGCCCTTCAGTGAAAAACCAAGTTGTGGGACGAGAAAAGCATGAAAATCTAAGCGGCTTCGTTATTTGTACGGACGTAGGGTTGTATTGAGTCAGCTGAGCGCGCGGAGTGGTAAAACTGGAAATGTACTGCAAAAAGTATTGTTGTTGGCAAAAGTGGCACGAATGCTGAAGAAAATAGCAACATTTGAATTTGAAAAGGAAAACAGCAAACTCAAAAAGGAATAAAGAAATATAACATAAGTGATGACGATGAACTCAACTGAAAAAATAAGAGATATTAAGGTCAAGTCTTTTACAAACGTGAGCACACCTATTTCCGGAGTCAGGCCGAGCCAATGAATGTGGAAAACGCTGCGGTCATGAAGCGCTGGTTCCCGCATCGTAAGTGCACGTACAAACTAGGATTGTAATGGGTCCGCCTATTTAGTGTAAAACTTCGGGCATGTTTTTTCTGCTTTTTCCTTCACTATTGTTTTACTCTAAACCTTGTCCTTTTTATGCGCAAAGCCTAAATTCACTATCTAAGATGGCAAATGAGCGCGGGAATTGTCCGTTTAAGGCAACATAAACTATTTTTATGGGGTATCTACTCAAGACGCTTTCTTACGTAAGCAGTATGGCATATTTCGAAATCCCTGCTGATTCGGCTGTAGGCGTGGCTGCGTACTGTGATTTAAAAATGGCGCGAAGCCCCAGGTTTTCGTGATATATTGTCATTTCGGAGCAGTCGTAGGTCATGTCTACATCTAACACAGAACAAGATAGCAGTTGTTTCAAATTAAAGTATCCCACGAGAAACTCCGTCCTATGCCATGCTTGAAAAGCCACACCTACTCCGTCTCAGGGATAAGGAGTGTACACGGTTGGCAACGCAACGACTGATCCAGCGTAAATGAAAAGTTCAATAAACACAACAGCGAAAAAAGTGAGCGATAGCAAAAAGAGAAAGAAAAAGAACTGTCCCCGCTAAACATTCGAGTACTGGAAACAAGAGCGCGGTCTCTCAAAATAGAGTAGAAAGATAAAAGGCTCGAGCTAATCACTCTCCTTCCCGTGATCAGGACTCATCGCCTTGTGGAAAATTTTTGCTAAATACGAACCCCCCCCAACTTTCTCTGTCAGCGAGACCCCTTGTTTCGTGTCTTCATGAATTTCCTCCATATTTTTAAACACTCTGGAAGTGTTTCCATTGAATCACTATATTTTCGTTGGATGAAAAAGGTTAACGGAAGTTGAGGAAATCGTAGGCACATAGACCTTTTACTGGCCCAGTTTTCGCAATTCTGGTCAAGTTCGCTCTGCGCGGAAAACGGTCTTCATGGGTGTTTGGCCTCCTAAACATAATCATGACATCCGATTGGACCGAAACCGTCTGCCGACTGCGTTGCAGGCCTGTTGGCACCACATGCCTGTTTTGACTT
>MU931322.1:0-17959 GCA_036418165.1 Cooperia oncophora
GTCCGGAAAGTTCTTAGACCGTTTTGGGTGTTTAACTTTAAACGATCATAACTTTCTTAACACTCATCGGATTTAATCCAAATAAGCACCATTCGAATCAGCACACTTTTGCCAATGTGGCAGCAGTCGAGAAATCCCATCAAAGAAAAAAACTGGGTGGTCGGGTCGAGAATCACGAAATCTGCGAAGGTCTTTTTTGCCTGGTCCTGTTTGATGAAGTATTTCTCAGCAGGAAAGTTCTGAAAATGTCTGAAAAGGTGACAGTCGGTTGGTGAAAGGTCTAGAGAGAGTATGGTGAGGCTGACGGCACCATCCTTCAAACTCCCAATTCGTTCAATTTATGGATAGTGATTTGTGAAACGTGTGGGCGGGCGTTGTCATGCAAAAGAATCGGACCCTTTCTTTTGATAAGTGTTGGCTGCAGCTGACAATATTTTCGGTACATTTGGTCGGTTTGTTCACAGTAGGGTTCTGCTGTGATGGTTTGGCCTGGTGATGAAAAGTTATAGTGGATTACAACAGCCGATGACCACCAAACCTGACCAGAATTTTTTTTTCGCGAGGGTTCGGCTTTGAAAATTACCTCGGTGGTTCCTCCAAATCCAACCACTGTCCGGAACGTCTCCTGTTATCATACATGATCCATTTTTCATCACAGGTGACAAATCCGTTCAAAAACGGGTCAATTCTTTTGCGCAAAAGCAGTGAAGAAGGAACCTCGAGACGTGCCGATTCCTGCCGGTCACTCCGATTGTGGGGCACACCCCACTCAAATTGTCGCGAGTTTCTCTTCACCCTCTCCCTCAAATGCGTTACCACATCAGGCATCTGCACACACCAGTGGATTTGCCAAGGCCTTACGCTCTTCTCTCTATCTCCTCGAACTGCTTGCCTCGTGGCGAATCGGTGTCGTCAACCTGTCAAAACTCTCTCTAAAATCGCTCGTCAGATATTCCGCTTTAGTCGACCGGCTATGAAGGCGTCAAGCCACCTTCAAGGCGGAAATTCCCAGAACGAATTTTGTTTGAGAGCCATTGCGGCGCAGTGCTTTCTCTAGCACTATTGGGCCTCCACACCTGGTTAATTTGTTGAGCTGTTTCGATTGCGGATTGCCCCAATTTATAGCCGAAGAAAAAAATCGTCCGAAGTGCTCTTTTCACATGCTTGAAAACAGGGCACAGCATTCGATGGGGATTTTGGTCGAGCTTTTACGACCCCCCCCCCCTTTTTTCAGGGGCTGGTACGACCCCCCCCATGCTCCTACGATGGCTGACATGGCTGACTGTGGTTGTGGTTTATACTCGGCGAAAAAGTTGTCGAGCGGGGGGTATGTAGTAAGCAGTGCGACGTACATGGTACGGGCGTACATACTAGCTATAACACAGTAAATTCATAAAAATCCACCAAGTGAACCACATAATTCCTAGCCAGAAATACGACCCCCCTCCCCACAACGACCAAATTACGACCCCCCCTCCGAAACGTCCGCAAGGAGAGAAAAATCAACTATAAAAATAAATTTTTCCCAGTCCAAATACGACCCCCCCCTTTTGACGGCCAAATACGACCCCCCCCATAGGGAATCCCCAACCAATGCTGTGCCCTGCTTGAAAAAATCTTGAAAAAAGAGGGTTTATCAAGCAATGGTGAAACGGCAATTATACCATCAGATAGCGCAAGAAATTCTCTACAGGATGTGCTACTGAGAAGCAAGGCAGAATGAGTTTTTTGATCAGCAGATGCAATGTACTCAAAGATTAGGATGCACAAAACGCTAAGAACTTTCCGAGCACTAATTTCGCAGCTCAAAAGTACGAGCGGATGGAGCCACCCGCTTGTGAAGGGGAGACCGCCCCGCCCACCTGGCCAGCATAGGGTTCTATTTAGGGCATTTTCCATGATTTTTCTGCTTTTTTCTTCACTACTGGATCACGTATCATATGAGCTCCATGACTCGTCATCTTGAAAGCGGGCTCAGCCTTTAAGGCTAAGCTAAAGTAGGCATGGCTGCTAGGTGGGCGGGGCGGTCTCCCCTTCACAAGCGAGTGGCCCCATCCTCTCGTACTTTTGAGCTGCGAAATTAGTACATCCTCCACCCTTGTCGACAGAGCTACGATATCTAAGGAGGGTGTAGGAACATCAAATGAACGCGGGCGAAAGGAATTATATGAAGCTAATGGGTGCTGCGGATATATGAGTACATACGTGCAGCTGTATCTACCGTAGCGGTTATTGGCAAGATGCCTACGGGAAACTCGTCCGAAATTGCTTTTCGAGTCATTAAGAACGGCTTTTCTTCGCAGGTTTTTGACCGTTTCACTTCGTTTTTTGGCCGATTTCGTACAATATAGCACCCTGCTAGCACTTTAGACCGAGTATGATTGTGCCATATACCTTCAAGAGAAAATAATATGAGTAGCTTCATAGTATCTATTCAATAAACGTGCAGTCTTTAGTCACTTGTATGCAGCTTATTCAGCGTTCTTCAGCGTGAGACAAAGAACTACTCAAGCTCCTCTTAATCCAGCCTATGAATAGTGAGTGATACCATAGCGAGGGTAAGTATCCTATTAGTCATAATCCTACAAATATTTGATGTTTCTCAGAGAGCCATTCCGACCCATTTAGCGAGCGTAATTCCTAATTGCCTATGTTACTTATTATGCTTGCTGAAACGCTGTCCTAGATTGCGTGCAATATTTTTTTGATTGTTTTAATGAAAAGTGAATTCCCCTGGAGGCCAATCTGGTGCAAACACCTTATGTGATTTTTAGTCGCATCACGAAGCCCTTTGCCTTTCTCGCACGCTAAATTAGGAGATGCGAAGGTAGGATTAGATATGACGTCTACGTCTGAGCTCGAAGATGGGACCTTCTCGTGGCCTTTTAGCCCCACAGCATTTTACTATCTTTCAGCTGCGGTTTCACCTTCGAGTACTCATTCCAACTCAAATGAATGAACATTCAGCTTTAGAGGTTTTCCATGATACAGAATTGACATTTCTCAAGATATTATTTTGCTACTACTTATACACCTCTTCCTAGTTTAGTTTCTGAAGGACTTAGGTAATTTGGCAATTGCTCTAGTAGCAGAAGAGCTACATAGTGAGAAAATGACGAAAACGCAAATTTTGCGGCCAAAGACCTGCGAAAACTACTTTGTTCTGCACGGCCTTGACTGGGTATACAGTTTACAGCATACATACCATTTTCACTTTGAAATTCACCCTTTTTCAAACCAAATTCGTCCTTTTTCAAACCAAATTCGTCCTTTTTCAAACCAAATTCACCCTTTTTCAAACCAAATTCACCCCTTTTCAAACCAAATTCACCCTCACTTTTCATCAAGTTAACCACACTTATTAGGGCGGGCAACTCATCAACCAGATCACGCCAGACATCACTGCGAGCCCCGCCCACGCCCACTTGTCAGCGCGGACATAGATTCTCAAATCTTGTTTCATAACTTCTGCTTTTGCTGTTTCCCACAAACACTTTGACTGGAAACCACCGTGCATTCACACATGGCCGACTCCGCCCATTCTCTAAAGGGTTTGGCACTCTAGGCTGACCACGCCCACTTGCTTTTTGCGGAATTTTGATAATTTTTTTATATTTTTGCATTTTTGAACTGCCCCATGAAGCCCCGCCCACTGTGAGAGGCTCCGCCCACTTTGAAGAAGCCCCGCCCACTTTTCAAAAATGGTGCAGATCGGCAGTATAGAGCCTTGGCTTGCATGCTAGGGTATTGCTGATCATTCGGAATAAACTTTGCCGGATTTTCTTGTTCCGAGTGACGTACGAGACCCTAACATGCAAGCCAAGTCTCTATACTGCCGATCTGCACCATTTTTGAAAAGTGGGCGGGGCTTCTTCAAAGTGGGCGGAGCATCTCACAGTGGGCGGGGCTTCACGCAGCAACCCTAAAATGCAAAAATTTTGAAAAAACATCGAAATTCCGCGAAAAGCCAGTGGGCGTGGTCAGCCTAGAGTGCCAAACCCTTTAGAGGGCGGAGTCGGCCATGTGTGAATGCACGGTGGTTTCCAGTCAAAGTGTTTGTGGGAAACAGCAAAAGCAGAAGTTATGAAACAAGATTTGAGAATCTATGTCAAGAGCAAGTGGCGTGGCCGTCGGGGCGGGCAGTGATGTCTGGCGTGATCTGGTTGATGAGTTGCCCGCCCTAATAAGTGTGGTTAACTTGATGAAAAGTGAGGGTGAATTTGGTTTGAAAAGGGGTGAATTTGGTTTGAAAAAGGACGAATTTGGTTTGAAAAAGGACGAATTTGGTTTGAAAAAGGGTGAATTCAAAGTGAAAATGGTATATATTACCAGTCGGCTCGCCGGCTAACGCCTACGCCCCTCCTTCTGATACGGCCCGGCTGAGGTGTTTAAAGTACTCTTGAGCTGTTTTACAGATTCTTCGTCTGACTCCGCCCACCTCGTATATATTATTGGACGAGTTTCCCAGTGGTGTGGCATGAACTTGATATACTATAGTTCGCTGCGGACGGTTGGGCGTGTCAGGCAGTATGAGTGTGTCACCCCGTCAAAGCCGTTCTCTGCCTTCTTGTTGAAGCGCGCATGCGACAAAAGTGGTAGAAAACGAGTAATACGAACGATACAGTTGAGCGCTCACCGGACGGTGGGGCGTTCCCTACGACCACGCTGGCGAGCGTTCCGGTGATTGCGTGTCGATGGGAAGCCGAAAACTTTCAGGAGATTATCATCATTGCCTCTCCGTCTCTTACTCTGCACTCTGCGCTCTAACACACGCCGCCGCACCGTCTACCCACTCTTCCGCTCTGGACTCTTACCGATCGATAATTGCTCTCGATCAGCTGATTCCTGCCGCATTTTCGCAGTATTTTTGCTAGATTCAGCTTGTTAAAGCTGAAATTTTTCGACTTTTGACCTCAATGTTCGAAGGTGAGTATCCTTACTGAAAGTATTCCACATTTTGAATGAATTTAGCATGAAATTCCCCTAGGAAACTTGTTTTTTTTTCTGATTTTCGCAATTTCTCCAAACTTTTCCTTAATATCCCCATTTATTTTATGATATTGACCGAGTTTTCAAAGCAGTGTCTCAGATGATCTCGCTATTATCGAGAACCATCTCTGACACTTTTTTGAAGCTCGAAGTTGCCTTAATGGTTCGCTTTTTCCATGCTAAAATTCTTCCTCAATTTCATTTTTTTTTTTTTTTTTTTTTTTTTTTTTTTTTTTTTTTTTTTTTTTTTTTTTTTTTTTTTTTTTTTTTTTTTTTTTTTTTTTTTTTTAAATTATTTTCTTAATTATTCATGCAAAATGTGATATAATTTCAGTAAGAATACTCACCTTCGAACATTGAAGTCAAAAGTCGAAAAATTTCAGCTTTAACAAGCTGAATCTAGCAAAAATACTGCGAAAATGCGGCAGGAATCAGCTGATCGAGAGAAATTATCGATCGGTAAGAGCCCAGAGGATTCGAAGACGGACGGGCGTAAAGGATGTTATCGAAACCATTTATGACTCGAAAAAGAGATGGGCTGGACACGTAGCTCGTCTTGACGATAACCGATGGACATATCGCGTAACCAACTGGTATCCTCGTGGTGTAAAAAGGCCACAGGGAAGACCCCAGCCAGGTGGAGTGATCCTCAGAAACCACTTATGAGAGATGGCAACAAATGGCAAGAAATCGTGATGAATGGCATAGATGTGTCCTGCAAGGATGGCGCAACCAACCTTGAAGAGCGGACATCAAGGTATTCAAGGTATACAGCCCACGAGCGGAAGAAGTGGGTAGACGGTGCGGCGGCGTGTGTTAGAGCGCCAGAGTGCAGAGTAAGAGACGCAGAGGTAGGTTTTTGCGGGCCATCCACCAAAAGGCAACTACGGGCCGCTCGCCAGCGTGGCCTTTGGACCGCCCCACGTCCGCTGAGAACTGCTACTGTAACTGATACAGGTGTCGTCTTTTTGCTCGCTTTACCAACTACTGGAGAGCGGGCAGTTTCGGAAGTAATTCCACCTGACACGCCCAATCGTCCCGAACTAACTGTAGATGCGACTCACTGCATAATTCATAATGGCAAAAACGTGTTTGTTTTAAGATCTTCGCTCGAAGCGGCCTTTTTTTTAATCTTGCAGCGAAGCCGTCCATCGCCAAGTAAGTTAAGGCAGCATCATCGAAAGTGGGGAGGCTACTCATATAAAACGAAGAAGAAAATAGATTGAAAAGGTTTTTTTGACATTAAGTCACGTAGATCCCTCCTTTATCAACGACCCGCTCCCAGTGCCCCGGAAGCGTTTGAACCACTAGTGCCTTCGATTTTTTTTAAGAAGTGCAAGTAAACTGCTGTTGATGTCATTCTCGGCGAGCAACAAAACGTTGTAGCGTTTGCCGTCGGAAAGTGCCCTCGACTGACTAGAACATTTGAACGCGCGGCTTTACGTTGGGAGAATGAAGCGATTGTACCCAGGTCTTAGAGTTGTTTGTGTCCTAGTACTGCTCTATAATGCAGCTACTCGGGATCTGGCGCTATGACGAGCAACGGTGGCCTTCTTGTAGTTGTGTGGTATCATCCATTTGTCGATCTGATTGCCGAGGAACAGGCAATATACACCGACAGCGACGATTTTGTTCTCTGTATAGAGCCGCTTGAAAGCCACAGTGCAGAAATCCTTCGCTATGATGATCATCCACTTGCGCCCACGTAACTCTTCATGGTAGAACTCGGGCGGCTTCTCATCTGCATTCATACAAAATTGACGATTGTGAGTTTCGGCTCGAGGTCCGAGACCAGGGTGCGTTTTCACAGTCGTGAATGACATTTCATGCTAGGAACATTACTGCTAGAGGCATAGAATCGGTACTGCGTTCGTGCTTCTACAAGAAAATTAGGTACCCATGCGCACACCCTCTTGACCATCCTCAATTTATCGGACATAACTCGGGCAGCAGTTGCAGCAGGGATGTCAGTCTCGCGGGGAAGCTCGACAAAGGTCCAGGCTCTGGGATCAGACATTCAGCGCTTGACGTCACCACCCTTTTTTCTTGTGCAGGATGAACAGTATATGAGCACGACAACAAATTTTTCACCTTTCTTCCTTGTACGGGCTCCTGAACCAAATCTTCCACCGTGTATTTCGAGAACACCCTTACACACAACTATGGTCCGGCGCAGGTCAAATTTGAGCAGCGCACTTTCCTCTTATGACGTCTGATTTGAAAAACCGGCGCTGATTTTGACCACTTGGGCTTCTTTTCAATTTCTCGGAAACTTCTTCTTTGGCTAGGTTTGCCAAATTTCACAGATACATAGCAAAAGGTACTAGCTTCTAAATGGCATAGTAACCCTCTGCCTTATCCGCTTTGCTTTTCCGCCATTCCTCTATATATCTTCACTTTTTTGAATGGGATGTCCTAATTGCACGGACCACACTACACGCCCCGCCCCCGGGAAACCACGCCCTTTTTGCCGGATACATGATCAATCGAACTTCACAAATGGAGCGACAAGAGAGCCAGCGTCGATGTGATTGTGCGGCCACTTGTGGGCGAGCGGTTGCGGTGGGCGTTTTGTATGTTGTAAAGCCGACATGCAAGTAGCGCTTGCCAAGGGGACAATGTTTTTCCGTGGTTGACGAATCGACCCTGTACCTTGCCATTTATCGTGCTACTTGCTTTCGAATATTGAAGTCTTCCGCATGAACAAACTGATTCTCCATCCTTACTCATTTTAGCACAAAATTGAGCACTTCAGGAGCATCTTTGCTACAACTGTGAAAAGGCGCAACACCCGCACAAACCTTACCTTATTGGGAGGTCTGCAACAGCTACCTTGCAGTTGATGGGTATGTGACAAGAGGATCGTAATTTGCCGCGCTGCTGGGCGTCGCGTGCGACGTCCCGCCCGCAAAGGACGATGGTTTCAGGCAGTAGATGGCGACAACATGCAATTAAGGACCGAAAACAGTAATGAGTGTCTACGATGACGGGGTCTACATGAAGTCCGGTGCTCCATTCGACAGGTTAAAACGAGTTATGAAAACGCCGCGCCCATCGCCGCGCGTGGCGGTGCGGCGAATTACGATCCTCTTTACCGTCTCCCGCAGTTGATACCTTACAGTCACAATCAATCTCGGAGGTGTCAAGAATCATGTCCTGAGCCCTCCCGATGGGTTTTCAACCACTGGTCGTTTTTTTTCCTGAATCGATCATTAACCGGTCAATATCGGTAGAAAAAGGAGATGGGACTCATCCATCGTTACTCTTTGGACTGTATGTGATGATATCAACTATAGAGATTTTTCTGAATGAAATTCTTCTTGTCACTGTCAGTGATGCTTTGAACTTGTAGATAGCCCAGCCCACTACTAGCGGTACCCGCTATCGCGAATTTACGAACAGATGTGTCACTCTCGCAGAAGGTGTACTCAGGTACTCCTCGAAGCAATAGGAATAACAATGGGATTATGTTCAGCTTTCTGGGAAGCAGCTTCGCAGTTGGTCGACCGCCTTCTCAGCTAAATGTAATTGACATTACAGCAGCCATTGACATCATTTACGGAGAGCTCCCTCGCCTCCTTCAACTAGTCTGACGTATTGTTTCCCACAGTTCCCTATTACAAGAAATGCGCTCTTGACTTTCGATTGCTTCGCTTCCTCGAGAACTCCCCGGAAAAGGAAACATTTCATTTGATTCTTCATTTATGATGAAGAATTCGAAGATTGTGCTCAACCGTTCGGTGCAGTTTGACGACGGGGGGGGGGGGGCATTTTGCACTTTTGCTACTTCCCATCGACGTGTCGACCTATCTAGGCAGCCTCTTCTCGAGTTGACAGGTTTTACCATGATGGCTAGATGAGCTTGCTCCAGCTTCACAAGAGTTCACAGGTTTCGCCAGAGTGAGACTTGTAAACCGGAACTAGGGAAGCAATGACAGTTAAAATGCCCCCGTCGTCAAACTGCGCTCAACCGTTTTACTATGCAACCTTTTTTCATCTCCGGTTGCAGTGTATTGCTTCCCAGTCGCAGCGGAATAGGCGTTGCAAATGGGGTGACGTATGCAGCACCCGCACCAGGACCCGCGACAGGTTCCACACCAGTCGGGGGACCTGGCAGGCAACCGCGTCCGCAGAGAACAAGACTCTGCTATTCATTCAAAATTCTGACCTAATAGGATGTAATGTAGGAACTTCTGGTTGCCGTTGCCAGCCACACTCACATGCTGCTAGCCGGAACTATAAACATCACATTGCTGTCCATGTCGCCGGGAACGAAAAATATATTCCCCTTCCCTGAACCTCACTTTAATCAAAATATAAATTTGGCCGGCTGAAACATTACTGCCTGCGCAAACCATTCGCTGCCAATTGACTGAACTAAGAACTCTTTAGATATTACTCGTTGAACGACAATGGCAGGAAAGACTTGTGAGCTGGCTATGATGGATTGTTCACAAAGGGCCCAATCGCCATAAAAGCCATATGCAAAGGCCATATGTCCGTCACAGTTCTGAAAGATGGCTGACCTGGCACGCAATTTAAGGATCGTTGGCCCTTGCGGTGTTGGTTTTTGTGTTCCTGTTTCTTGAGACCATCGTTCATTGTTTCTTGAGACCATTCTTGAGACCATTGTTAACATTTTATTGTTGACAAGACGTCTCAACTAAGGAGTAACAGGTGGCAGTGCATTTCTTCAATTCGTTTCCGAATGCGTTCACATTGAGCTGTCGCTGAAAAGATTCTAAAATGCTCTTGATGCAATAGCTGTACTTTTGAGAGGTGGAGGGAGGAGACGGGCAGGAGAATCGTAAATTGCCGCATTGTCACGCGCTTCAATGGGCGCGACGTTTCCTTAACTTGCACTGCCCTTTTCAGTTGGAGCATCGAATTTCATGTAGACAGGGACGTGGTAGGCACTTGTGTCTATGTTTGGTCATACATTTTCTATTCTCAACCATACCACCTTAAAGGCAGTTGGCACGATGGTTTCCTACTTAGCCTAAAATGCTAGTAGGGCGCTGTATAGTGGGGGAAATGGCGAAAGAACGGAGTGAAACGGTCAAAATCCGTTCTCAGTGACTTGTAAATCGATTTCGGACGAGTTTCCCGTAGGCATCTTACCAATCACCGCTACCGAAGATACGGCTGCATATGTGTACCCATGTATGCATGCAGCATCACGGCCGCTTCATACCAATCCCTTCGCTTCATAATTTGCTTAGCAAATGAATGAATACGAGCGTCAGGAACGGTCGTCCATTTGTGGGCGGGCGGGCGTGGCGGGCGTTGGGACGTAAAGTTGTGGCTTGATAGGGCCCTTATAAGGGCACCTTCCTCGGAAAAAACCGCTATGCAGCGCCTGCCCAGGGTCGCGGAATTCTATCCTGGTATTGATCCTAGTCGTCTTGGGGGATTTATCGTGCCAACTGCCTTTGAATCGTCGCCATTGGTGGGCGCGACGTGGCACGCGACGCCCACCGGCACGGCGAGTTACGATTCTCTTGCCACATACCCATGATGCAGGGCGTAGCAAAGGGACACAGGGAATTATTCGCCGCATTTCCGAAATATCAGAATTCTGCCTCGTGCACTAGCTTATCCTAATGCGACCCTTCTGTCACTTAGGTGATTGACCGTGGCTTTCGAGTCGTTCCCATTGTTCTGGATTTTAATTGCGCACGCATGGCCCTTTTGAGGGGACACAAGAAGACCTCTACCTAAGTTAGAGCAAAGCGGTGAAGCAACCGTTTCCTTTGATGTGAGCCTGGTATAGTCATCATACTTCGTCGTCACTGATCCCTCCTCATAAAGTGCACGGCGAACTGCTTCTTGTTTCATTTATGTGCGGATTGGGTCTCAAGGTTTCAACACAATCTTATGTTGTAAAACTACTTTCTTGCAGGCAAGTCAACTAAAGGCAGTATACGGTATTCCCGTGACGCCTCTGCGCAGCGTTCAGACTTGTCGCGCTACAACTGCAGCGCTGCGATTGCCGCGCTGCAATTTTGTTCGGTTAAAATTTAATACTTAAAGTGAAAAAGAGGAGCTAAGAGTCAGGTAGAAATGAGAAACAGTGAAAAGGGGAGGATTGAATACCGGAAGAAAGAACGTAAAGGGAAGCAGAGACCCGGTACAATTGAAGCGTGACACTTGCAGCGTGGCAATTGCAACGCGACAAGTCTGAACGCTGCCTACGGCCTTCAACTGGCCAGTGGTGTCGCTAAATTGGCAAGTTTTCTTGCACGGTTGGGGCGAGCAGCAACCCTGATCCGAAAGAAGTTCAGAATAAGGCGTTATTGGTTTCGTTGATGGTGGAGATGAATGCAATCCAGGCTTTACGGCCACTGAATACACAGTTTACTCCTAAATGCCTCCCCCCTTTTCACTTCTCCTCCGTTTTTTCACAACCAATACACCATCCTTCATAACATCACCAAAATTTTCACGGCTTGCACCAGCGAACGGCAATCAGAAACAGTTTCGCCCTGCTTGCAGATATCAAGCTTTGTTAAGTTGGTGCAACAAGGAACCGACTTACGTTGAGAGACTCGAAATTCCGTATGACTAGAAACCATCAAACTATCTAAACTCTCTGAAAATATCTGAAATATCTCTTACAGCTGCGCGAAAAAAAACTTAGCAAGCCAGCGTTTTCAATAGTTTCTGAAGGCGACTTCAAAGGCGAAAAGCGCAATCAAGATCATCACTGATGAATTCAACTCAAATTCCTGTGAAAGCTTTTATGAAGGGTTTTCTACACGGTCAATTGTTAATGCTGACCTTGGGTGCCAGAACCTAGATTTCACGTACTTTTGTGCCTGCTTAGGGCCGTTTTTACTGGTTCGGAAACAGGTCACATCGTTGTTGGGATACCCCAACAATGAGCGGCTTCCTACTTTGTCGCTGGGAGAGGGGGTCGTATTTGGACTGAAGATTTCTTAATGTTGATTATTGTTTCGGGGAGCTGTTTCCTGGGCTCTTTTTATCTCTCTGTGTACTTGTGAGTTTGCTCAGCGTCGTTTTTAATGATTTAGCGGTCCTTCCACGCTTACTCTGTCTATATCCACAATATTTCGATTCGCAAGTCAAGGTGAATCAAGGAATAATTTATTCCGATTTTTTGGCTTGTTCCAGATTTCCCTTCCGCAGCTGTAGGTAGTATTTATCTTCCAAACATCCCTCTTTGCTTGCGAAGGAAACAACTGCGTACTGTAAACGTTTTCCTCGTACAAAGCCTAAAAACTCGCAAGTTTTTCGGCAGTTTTTCAAATACCAGTCAAAAATTGTTCTTGGACTGGGGGAGAGTTAACCCACTATAATTACAAGTTAGCGAGGTAGTAGTAGGTAGGTAGTTCACAATATTACAAAGCGATAGGTCAGATACTTTATATGATTTCCGCTTCTCATATACTACGCTCCTGAAGAAGTTGCAAGCTTGTTTGCTGCGGATACTGGGGTGCGTCAGGGGGGGAGGGGGGGGGAATAAGGGCTCGGCTTGGCAAGGCGCCAGCCCGTTTCCCACCTGTTGTCGCTTGCCTCTTCCAACAATTGGTGGAAAGCGGACTGGCGCCGCACCAAACCTACCTCTCCTCCTTCTTCGTGCCCAACACGCCCTAGCATTCGCAGCGAACAAGTCCGTGTTCTCGCGAGGGAGCGCCTACAGTTAAAAAAAGACTTCTATCCCCTTCCCTTCTAGCCTTTTGAAGAAGGGTGCCTGACTTTTTCTGATTTTTCCTGTTTCATGTGTACTATATACCACCCCCTCGCACCCCCGCCCCTGCTGCGAACAGGGTGGTTTCGTACAACCCCCTTGAAATAGATGGCGTACAGGCGTCGACTAAATTCCCCAGCCAATGACAAATGATCTGCCCTGGCTGACACAGACATTGCTCATTCCGATGCTGTACCCTGACTGCAAGCGGAGTCAGTCACATTTAGGCACTTTGGATCTGCGAATTGTACTTAAGTTTTTTTATGGAGGCGTGTGGCGGACAATTCTCAATTGGTCTGCGACTCTTTCGGCCTGACGAAGGTGAGTCAGAAGCCAAAGCGTTGGCCAATAAATTATAAGCTCCGTGACGGGTAACAAATTCTCTTTCCTCAGGCTGCGTTCACACTTTACGACAGCGTACGTTTATAAGCGTGCTTGCATCTCTTAGCGTGCCAGCGTCTACAAGCGTCTTGAGTGGTCTTGTGGAAGTTATACGGTATCGATCTATTCGCTCTACCGACGTGCTGCCATCGTGACCACAGCGTCCGGATGAGGGAGAGTTATGGCGCTGTAGATAGCAGAGAGCTGGTAGACAATAGCGGATGGTTAAGTTGAGGCGGCAGGCTATGCTGTAGGGTAATATGGCGTTGGATTAGATTTAAGACTTATTGCATGTATGTCAACACATGAGAAATGAGCTACGGGTTCCTAGTATGAATCTACGTGCTAGTAACATAGGTCTTGAAATGGCCACCACAACACACCGTGGGTACACAAGAATGAGAATTTAGATAATATATGGTGTTGTATGGGGTACAGTTTCTGCCAATACTCTCTTCTCATGGATCGCTAGTGCATCAGCTAGCCAGACGTTCAGATCGATAATGTACTTCCCAGCCCTCTAGACGCGTGTGGTACGGTGGTAGTCGCTGCTGCGAACGCTGCGTGAGACGGTGCACACTGGCGGCCAGTAACTAGCCGAACGCCCATGGTCGCTATCGCGCTGCGCACGCTCGTAACGCGGTTAGTTGGTAAGCTCGGTAGAAACTGTGGACGGCTGCCGCAAAATGTATGAACGCGCGTCTTCAGATTAATGGCTGAGCTGCGGTGTCGTGCCATAAGCGAGTGAGCGGAAATACTTTCTGTGTAGTTTGCGCGTGACGCCGCAACTCGGGGCTAATAGCACATATCTGGTGACGTTGGGGTTTATTCATAGTGAACGGTGCTAGCGTTCAGCATAGCGACATCCTGAAAATATTTCAATCCCGCCTCTAGGGACAAATTGCCATTTCTTGAGCTGTGAAACGTCACTTCCCTTCGGAATTTATTCGTCTTCGCGCCATGTTCTGAAACAAGCATACGTATTCGTCGTCCCCGACAAGTTCGGTAGCAATTACCCGACCCGAAAGGATCACACGCTCGGTTGATCTGGGCGGGATTTTGCGTGGGGCTTTATCCGCGAATGATGCACAATGGCGCCGCTTGTGATTGCCCAGCATGAACCCTGTTTCTCATATTATGCCTCTAATGGCTTTCATCGGTAACCTTTTTCCCAGCTTAATTGGATTCGTGCTAAGCTCTGTTCAAATCGAAGATTTGCAGGAATTCCCCATGTGCGTCATAAATTTGCATCATTGCTGTATGCAGATTTTGAATGCGAAGCATGTGGGTAGCTCATTAGGTTTGAATTCTCTCAAGGATATCTGCGTCAATTCTCAGAAAGGAAAGCACTGATACTGTCTTCTTCAGCGAGGCTTGACATTTTAACTCTTGTATTTGGGCTGTGAAAAACACGAATTGAAAGGTGAGCAGAGAACTTGCGATTGACGCTGTGAAATAATTCAGCAGCTTAACCTCTCCGATTTTCGCTCCCTCGTCTAATTGGCTGCAGAAAGTTCTTGCGAAAGTACCGCCCCTTCAGGACTCTGCTTCCAGGTTTCAGGATGAAACTGCTATGCACATTTTTCCATATTTTGTTACCATTCTACTCCACTTGCAACTTAGCCAGAGCTGTTCGTTGCTTGTACTTTCACTTTTCACGCACTATGAGCTGTTTTCCATTGACCATATGATGCCGACAATGCGGAGAAAGAGCATGGTCCCTCACAACGTGCTATGCTTGATGTTGCGTACATTTTGAAGGCAGAATTGGCGATGAGCCAACAAAACGTTCGCAGCTCGCTAGTTTAGAAACAGAAGTTGTGTGCTTACTTGTGTTGCCCGTGAAGAAAAAATGAAAGGAACTCGTCAACAAACGGTTGAAGGGCTCTATTTGTGCCAAACGAGAGACAAAGAATTGTGTGGATATCGGGTGAGATGCCAGAGAAAGCAGCGAGAGTATATGCAAACCAGCAAGACAGCAGATCGCAGTCTTATCAGACATCTATCACTGTGGACGAACATTGTGTTTTATCGCCGCTACCTTACCAGTTTGCAGATTAGAAGTTCCTCGATTTCCAAAAATCATTATAACAAAGAGTCCAGTATACGAAAATAAAAACCGCCTTAAAGGGTTTACGGCTGACTGAAGGGAAGAATGTTTTACTGCCCACAAGTTGTAACTCTTTCAAAGCCTCCTGCAGGCCATGCTCGAGGCAAAACGTTAACAGAACTAGGAGAAACCAGATGTGCTCTTTTCAGGAATTGTTGAACTTCAGCAGCTAAATAACTATCTCATGAAACCCACCATTTTCAGTTGAGAATCACAGCTTTTCAAAAAAGTTCAACACTTTCCGCAGCAAGTTTGAGGTTTTGCAGGTCTGTCTGCACCTACGTTCATGATGGAATCCGCTACGCGGCTAAAATCCTGGTTCATTGGCAGTGCTGGCAGGACGACTCGTGCGCGCTGAAGTCATCCATGGCCAACGAACAGAACGTTATGCTAGCGTTGCATCTATGGGCAGTACAAGCCCAGCCCTCAGAGCAGGAAAAGATCCTCGTTAGCTCATGAAGGGGAGGGAACTCAATCTGTTAGGTCAATGGTGTCAACGGGAATATCACCATTGAAGCTTGAAGGCACGGTCCGCGATCACGTACGAAATTGAAAATACAGCGCGAGAGGGTAGTGTGGTTCGCGGCGAACAACCTTGCACCTTGTTCTGCAGCAAAAAAATTGAAAGGGAGGGGCGCTATAGCGCAATATAGGTTCAGTGACGCCTCCTTTTTTCCAGTGACTCCGCCTCCAGACTCCGCTTCCAAGGCCCGCCTTTCAGTGAAAAACGAAGCTGCCGCACGAAAAAAAGCATGAAAATCGTCACTTGCACAGTTGGCAGAGCTCTTATTGGGAAATCAGCTGTGCGGGGAAGGGTGTAATGTTCGAGATGGAGTTAAATGGGCATGTGCAAACTGGGATCGAAAGGGGGTTATATCTTGGACTTCTGGCATGTTTTTTCTGCTTTTTCCTTCACTAAAGGGCTGGAGTTTAGTGGTGCCCGGGTGTTTCTCTATGCTAAGCCCACCTCTCGCACGGCTAGCCACGCGCACTACCACAGCCATACACACTACTTGCCTCTATACTCTCACCTTGTAGTTGTTCTCTACGGTTGAGTGCTTGTTTCGCTGCGAGACCTTGGTACTGACGGATGTGCTGCACCTTTGACAGCGGATAACGCGTGCAAGGTATGGAGGCGGCACCGAGTATCATTACTCTGCAGCCCAGTTCCCGTGCATCTCTGAGCGAAGAAAGTGGTTCGGTATTGCAGCTGCAAACTCATTCGCCTTGCACATGGAAACATCCGTCATTGGAGGTTAGTGTACAATTTAAATACTTTAGTGAAGCAAGAGATCACGTTCAAGGGTCTTGCGAGCCTGATTGCGGCAACGCCGTGACGGCCGCAAGACAGCAAAAGACAGAGTTTGTGCTCTCAACTTCTCTGCTCTTGTGCCACAAGAAAGCAGAAGTCCTCGTCTTGTACCTAATGTGGTCATTGTTCTGTTTGTCAGTGTCCCATACATCCGTGACCCCACCCTCTTCCCTCCAAGCAACAGTTACGGAGATTCCTTGGCTAATATTTGACTCTGATTGCCTCACCAGGCACCTAAGCAGCATGACTTCATTGGCATCACTGCTCCTCTGTGTCATCGCTTTCCAGGAAGATGTTTCAGCATAATTTCGACGGCTTCTGAAGCTAAAAATTCATCCGTTTTATTATTACCAACTTTAGTAGATACACTTTTATGTTATTAATATGATTTTAAATCTGAAATAACTGCTGGAAAGGCTTCACTTCACTCTTATGAGTCTTTTTCAATTGAAGGGTATTTTGATAAACTTGAGAAAGTTGTTCATCCACATCACCATCAGTTTGGTTATGTACAACAAGCAAATCGTCCATATATCTATACGGAATGAATAGCTTACTGCTACTAAACTTTTTGGATTTAGCATAGTAATACTCCATTACAGAAAGCGTAAGATCTGCCAATAGTGGACTGAAATTGCCGCCTTGTGGGACACCTTTAGTCTGCTTGAACGTATTATTAGCAAAAAGACAAAAACTGTTACGTAAAAGATAGTCGAATAAGGTATACTAAATCGCTGGATTTGTAATATCTGTAGTTGTTCTTGATTTCTTTACCATCTGTATAGAAAACATGGTAACCATTAGTGGCAATAAGGATCTGTTGGCATTTTTGAAGCAAATGTTAAGAAGTTCTTGCATTTTCTTTATGATAAGGTCATGTTCTAATAATGTTATAAGTTTGACATTATTTCTGCATAAAGGTTCAAGAATTTTGAAAAGATAAGATGTGGGGTGTTCCATTCCCTCCTGTCCATGCACTCCTTTGATTCTACTTCTCAGATTGTTTTTTACTAATTTTATGGGTCGCTATGCCTTATGACTACGCTGTATTTCTGTCCATTACTTGAGGCAGCGTTCAGACTTCGTGTTTACGCTGTCGGCGCAGTGCAATGGCCCGCAGTGCTATGGATGAGAGCGCAGTTCTAGACCCTAGCGAGTTCTGGGTATCGATCGGGGCCGGCCGATAGCGTTTCGAGAGAGTATAGAGGCATAGGAGTGTGCCAGACTGTGGTTAGGTAACGCTTAACTCACTATCCTTTCCTCTCTCGGAACACTAGCTGCCGGCGCCGCTCAATACTTGTCCTTGGCTGCGGTCCCGTCTATAGCACCGAAGCGTCACTGCAACGTCAAAGCGTCGCAGCGCGACGTAGCGGGTCGACGCGTGCCGTCGTGAAGTCTGAACTCTATCTAATTGATAATAAATCATAATCATAATCTCTGACTGAACAATTATACT
>MU931323.1:0-13897 GCA_036418165.1 Cooperia oncophora
GGTCTGCCTCCAATGACAGGAGGTGCCCTGGTTCAAACAACTCTACTATTCCGGAGGAAAGCTGGCGTCGTGGCGATATAAAAGGAACTGGCAAGCCTATGGTCTTTCATGCTTGAAGATCACAGAACAGGCTAATCCTCGTGTTGCATAGCGTTATGCATAACTTCCGACAAAAGAAATCCTTTTCAAATATGTACCTGCAGAGGAATGAAGAAGGATATCGCGTAACGACGCCGCAACCATCGCGCGCGGCGGCGGTGCTGTACGAGATTTCCCTCTGACGGCATTTTTTTGCATTGGAGCGCATAATTTTTGCCTTCAAATTATAGAAACTCTGTTCATTTTTAGGTTGAACTGAACGTCTTCTTTTCTTGGAAAGTAGGTTTAGGATATCGGTTGTGCGCAAAACGTGAAATATGCTTTTTATTCTTTTACTAGTAGCTTGAGAGCGGTCTTCACAACTTTTTCGATATTTGGCTATTTTCGTTCATGTTACCTTGGTCTTCTTTATGGCTTAGAAATAAAGCATTGCTATTGTTATAAGTAAGCACGCTTTCAGTGTTTTGCTGGAAACTTACTTTTACATCGGCTTTTAAATTTCACTTCAGGTAACCATGGCTGCTGTAGCCACTGCACAGAAAAACAGCCGATACTCCATGTCCGAGAGGAATCTTGGGCTTATGATGGAGATTATTCGCAAGGATCCAGAATCCTACAAAGAGGTCAGTTCATGTGCACTCCTTTGGAATAGCGCAGTTCCCTGTATTTTTTCTGCTGTTTGGGGGGGGGGGCAATTCGGCGACGGGGCATTTTGCACTTTCGCAGCAATCGCTAGTTACGGTTTACACGGTTCACAAGTTCCATCTGGTGAGACCTGTAAACCCTTGTGATGCTAGAGCAAACTCATTGAGCCACCGTGGTGCATTGTATTTGTATGGTATTTCATGGCTTTACAAAAATTGGCAGGTTATATCTGGCTAGTATCACTTCACATGATTTCACAGGTCTCTACTTGATCGCTCGGCACGTCGATGGGAACTAGCAGAAGTGCATAGCGCCCCCCCCCCTCCCTCCCGTCGCCGAACCAGAAACAGAGTGTGGTTTTCCACGGAGTCAAGATGTTGAAATATTCTTAGGAGTTCATGGAACAGTTTGATCATTACCTTCACACGATGAAATTGCTTCATTTACAACCGCAACAACATAGAATGGAGCTACAGCCGTTGTTGGAATCGGTGACATTCTTGTCAGGACTCGCTAAGCACTACCCAGGTAAACAGCCTTCTTTGAACAGTCCTCATTTTTTACCCTTCATTTTTTCAGAACAAGCAAAGGAGTTCTCAGCGCATTTGATAGGCGTCCTTCGCGAGCAAGGGAGCGGCCTTGATCCTCACGTAAGTCGTTGCATTAAAGTTGCGTTCATACTTTGCAACCGAGTAAGTGGCGAAAAGGATTAGATATATATCGATCTGTTTCCGCAATCCTTCACTTCGGTACATATCCTATTCGTCGATTTTTCACTTCCGCGAGGTAAGAACGTGGCATAACGTCAGCAGCAATGACATTTTGGCGCTAACATAGTTGGAAGGGCAGCGCGGCCACACTGGTGTGCGGCTGCTCAGATCTTCGCGCTATTCTTAGCTTGAACCTGGAGACAAGAAGAGATCTCCACCTCTGAGAGAGAAAAGGCGTGTACGACCAGAGCTGCCGTGGTCAGCGATCTTTCGAAGCTTGGCTCACTCCAGGTACGTTAGCGCCGGCATCAGGCAATTGCAGTATACATAACTCTTTGCTCTCGGCATGGCGGAGGTGGTAACTCACTGCATACTCATGTTAGTCGACCAGGGGAGGATTGTGCGCTTTCGCTACTTGCGCTTCGGCGTGTTCGGTTTTTGGCAACATTTCTGTGGAGATCGTGAAAGCAGTCACTTCTTACCAGGCCTTGTACATTCAGCGATTTATGCCTGAAATTATTCGAAGTTCCTTCTACTCTAGCTGTGGTGCCCTGCACCGTTGCAAGCGGGCTGGCGATTCGACTGGCCCTTCGAACGGCAGATATTTTTATTTTGCGATTGTTTCTCATTGGCTTCGTGCAGTCCACCTCCTTGGATTATGCATCATTAACAAATGAATAGATACCCTCACTTTCAGGTGAGAATGTCCTTTTGTTCAATGCCACTGTTACTCTTCGCTAAGCTCAGAAATCTTTATCGATCCATTGGAATTTATGGACATATTCTTCGAACTGGTAAAACTTGAGGACAAACAACTCAGGTTTGAAACAATCATTGCTGAAACTGCGTCCGAAAAGTGTGAAATTGTAGGAAGTTTATAATGTCGTCCATTTCCTCACTACTTAAACGATTGATATACCAGAGAAGAACATGAAAGTATGCTGGGAAGATTACAGAACTTGTTTTCGCCTAAACTGAGAGGTCTGTTCTCTGCTTGAGTTGCTGCTAGTGTGTGTCTTACTTTGGGGCGCTCGGACAACTGGCCTGTGGGAGCATCCTTATAAGCATACAAATCGATTGGTCGCTCAAAACGTGCTCTACTCCAGAATCCCAGGAGTTCTTTCGTAGTCACCAAAATTAATGAACGCAGCCTTAGAAACGGCACCTTTGCAAAATCCTCTTCAGATCTCGTGGTATCGTAGCGAGGAGCAGCCACAACTTATTTGTATTGATGCCTACCGAAGGCGTTATTGGCGTGATGCCAAATGTGCGAATGTTATAGCCGAGACGTGTTTTCACAAGACGCCGAAGATTCAGGTCTCAATTTTCACATCTTTCATTATTTGATTCAGTAAATAAGTGAGCGGTGTAATACAGTAGACGCTTAGCAGTCCACTACATCCGTTGAACTGCTCTGATTTGATGCGCCTTCCTCCTAGTTGAATTTTTTTCCGGGGACTTCATACTTACGTATAGTGTTTTCCGCATAAAAAATGTGCTCTCCGTCTTGGTAGATGGGCTGGGAACGAGAAACCAGTCCAAGCACACTCCTCTTCTTCAAACTGCTTTCGAAGGAGAGCTGCTTCGAAGGAGAGCCACTTCAATAAGAAGGGCACAGTGTTTCTCTATCTCCGCCCATCGAGCTCTCGCAAACTGTGACTTCAAGTTCGTCTCCAATTAGAAGTTTTGCGTCACCTTGGAAAACTACTCATTGCTGTAAATTGATTTCGATACTCTCTCCAGTTCGTGGTGAGAATTTCCAACAAAGTTCAGCTAGGGGAGAGGGGGCTTTGCGTTTTTGCTGCTCTCCGTTGTCATGTTCTTTACTTTACAAGAGTTGACAGGTTTAAGTTACCAAGTGGTTTATACAAACTTTGACTAGTATCACTTCATGGGCTCACAAAATTTCACAGATTCTACTCGGTGGCTCGACACGACAACTGGAAGCGACGAACATGCAAAATGCCCCTCCCAAGCCGAACTGCGCCAACTAGTACTGATTGCTGTCCAGCAGGAAGAATGTTGTGAAGCTCGCATGCTGACAGCATTTCTTTTCGAGAGAAAGAAAACGCTAATGGTTCGAGGGGGTAGACGTTTGAAGAAAGACTTCCCGCAGCTGGGATCCCCGCGATGGACGCGAGGAATTTTGCCTTAACTTGAATTATGAGGAGCTCCTTTTAATTGGTGAACCATTCGAAAAGGCGTTGCTTCTTTTGGTACTGATGCTCATACTCATACGCATGATACTCATTCTTTCGAATTCCTCCACGTTTACAAGCGCTGGGGATTTCATAATCCGTAAAGAGTCGGTTACTCTTTCAACCTAGAACATGCATCTCTTCACCTACTTCATCTGCGATGATTGCAGGTAACAGGGATGAAATTTTTCTTGGGTTCCAAAAAGGACGAGGACGGCAACAGTGAAGCTAGTGATGATGACGATAGTCAAAGTGAAGAGGAAGGAAAAACTATCAAAGAGGTGGAGTAATCCACTCTGAATCTGAATCGCTTCCATTGATTTTCTCATTGATATACCTTTTTAGGTAATGAGTGCATTCCGCCATGCGAAGAAGACCAGAAAAAGGACGAAAGATTTGGAAAGGTCTAAGAGAGCGATTAACAAAAAGAAAAAGGCAAAGAAAGGTTCGTTCTGCGGAGTGATTAAAAGCAATAGTATCCCCATGGAGTATTGCATCGAAACTACCAGCTGTATTGTACTATTGCAGAAGGAAGGAGTAAGGAATGCAATTTGCTGGCCATTCAGTCTTTATATGACCCTCAGGAATTTGCCGATAAATTGTACAGGATGTTAGAGAGTAAGAAAATCGACAAATATGAGGTGACTATTTTGCATTTTCTACGGTATTTTACTTTTAATGATTAACGCTTATCCCTATAGGTGAGGTTATTCCGCATGGCGTTATGTGCTAGAGTTATTGGTGTGCATCGTCTGCATACTCTCAGCTTTTACTCATATCTTCATCGTTATCTACAGCCGAAGCAACGAGATGTGAGTTTTTATTTCCGAGGCGTTTTTTCATGTTGTATCGTTACTTATCAGGTGACAAGGATTCTACTCTACGCTGCACAAGCTTGCCACGAGATGATCCCTCCAGATACAGTGGAACAGCTCGTCCGTACCATCGCTAACAACTTCGTCACAGACAGGTAAAAGAATTCGCCTTTGAATCGAGTAAATTTTTAGCACCAGTATGGGTAAAAAAAAACAGTTGTAGTTGCCCTTCACTGCCATTTTGTCGCAGTCTGGGCTTGGATTTTCCCGGAATTCTTCCTGAGGGCAGGTCAAGTAAAATTTTGACCCTTGCTAGCTTCATCTGATCAACACGAATGCCATTTAAAATATCCATTCGGGGTGAAAACGCCTGTTACCCTCGCAGCAGGCTTCGGCGCTGCAGGCGCGTCTCGCTTATCACCCCGTAGCGGGGCACCAGACGTTTCCGCTCGAAATAGGTGTGGTTCTGGCATTGATCTGCCGACCTCTCTTGGCAGGCGTTTCCGGGTCAGGCCGATGCGGTATTCCTGTCGCAGGCGTAAAACTACCTAAAAGTCGAATTCCTGGTCGAATCCGCCTTTGTAGACAAGTTTCAACGAAAATCTAGTCTCGACCTTGAAAACTGAGGAAAGGGTAAATAGTGTAAAACTTGCTCGATATTAAGTTGACATTCTATGTAAGAAATATGACTGTAATAGTCTAAGAAGAAGGATTCAAAGGACTCTTTGTGCATAACGGGTCACCGTCGTCCGAATAAATTGTATTTTGAACTTTGGATTGTTTCCCCGCACCCAAGATTTTCTTCCTGCTCCAAGTCTGGGCAAAAGTCCTCATTTCCATACATCGATACTACTTTCGCACAGGCAGTCCTTTGAATGCCCCTCTGAGGTTATTAGCTCCTGAAATACTTCTGGATTGACTCCCTTTCCAAGTACCCTGTGGTTTTAGTACTGTGTCATAGGACAATATAATGGGAGGAGCTTCTTCTAGCTGAAATTCTATGCGGAAGTCTGCTCTTTCAGAAACTCTCCCGAAGCCATTACTGTAGGAATAAACGCAATTCGCGAAATCTTTGCGAATTGTCCATTTGCCGCCACTGAAGAGCTCCTAAGAGATCTGGCGGAGGTTTGTGGTCTTGTTTCTGGGATCTGACCCCTTTGTAAGTGTTAAATTCTTGTTTTCCAGTATAAAACGTACAAGAACAAGAATGTGTCAATGGCTGCTCGTGCGCTTATTACTCTATTTCGTTCTGTTAATCCTCGTCTTCTCGCCAGAAAAGACCGAGGTCGACCAACTGATGGTGACGACGAGAAGGAGTGAGTTGTTTTTGTCACGTTATCTACTGGAAGCCTTTCAAAGGATCGTTCTGCTGCAGATTTTTGGGCTTTGCTAAACCTGCAGTTGCTGAATTCGTACCTGGCGCAGAGGTTCTCGAAGAAAACCGACAGGAAACAGGTGAAATGGAAGTGGATGAAGCGGACGATAGTGACGATTCCATAGAAATAAGTGGTGAGATTTTGTTGCCCATTGCTAGCCAATTCATCTTACTGAATGCCCCTTTCCCAAAAATGTGTAACTTCAGATGTGGACACAGATGAGGTCGATGGTTTTTTTTTTTGCCTGAGCTGAGACAGTTGATTTAGACATCTCATCAAGAAGCTGAATCAACGTCTAACCTATCTGAAAGAAATGAAGTGGATCCCAGAAAGAAAGCCGAAATCGTCAGCTCTAACAGAATACTTACACAGGTACAAGTGGTCAGCTTGGTGAACTCCTTTTCGATTGTACTTGTACCTTTTACCTTTTCAGGAAGAATTCAAGCAAATTCGGATATATCAACTGAAGAAAAAACTCATTGGAGAGAAGCGACTGAAAAAACAGCTGGGAAACGCTAGGAAAAACGATGATGTCAAGCTAATTGAAGAATTGGGAGAAAGAATGGAAAGGTGTGACATTATTTAGAGCTAGCTAGATTAGTATCTATCTATCTATCCACTTACTGCTTTCTTCATGGGAAGAGCTTGTCACTTTGCTTTCCTGCTATGAAAATGAATCGCTCGGATGTTTAGCCAACGCGCTGTGTATCTTTTACCTCTTGTGTGCGCTGCGCAGTTCGGCTTGGTAGGGGCATTTTGCTGGTTCCCGTCGATCACTGCCTATGCTCCTGATGGAGACTTGTAATTCCTGTAAAGAGGTGCGATAGCGCGAATGTCGTTTACGCTTGACAAGTGTCTACAAGTCTCAACAGGGTAAAAGGTGTAATCTAAAAGGAACTAGCAAAAGAAGCTGATGAAAGTGCACAATGTCCCCCCTAGTCCGAACGGCGACGTCTGCGCCATCACGTTTCAAAGAAAATATCTAAGGTAGCCGTTTGAGGGCAGAGCGTCGGGGGGTTTAGCAGTCCACATCTAAGGGCAACAAGTGGTCTAGCTGCGAGAGCGGCGACGATTTAAAGCAACAAGGGAGGCGGACATATTGTGCATGAGAGGAGAGTCGACACGGGGGTAGCAGTCAGACCGCAGAAGCAGATCCCCCTTTCGCTCTCTGATAAGGACGATTCGTGACTCATAGGAATTCGGTCCTCATAGAGCAAACCGTTTATCGTTTCGGCCTCATCTGTAATGCTTATCGTAGCGCCGGGTGAAGGCGTTCCTGCGTGCCATATTTTGGCGGGGACCAGCCTTTCTTATGTCATGTGGCAGCGGCGCATTGATGAAATAAGGCTGCGGGCGCCAGAACTGTAACGTAAGGACGTTTCACCTGACGTCGATGAGAATAAATATTATTTGGACCTCTTACCAGTCATCTTTCAATTTTAGGCGCGGCGATGGAGACGGTTTGCCACGATTGAAGGATATCGAGCAATTCCATAAGAAGCGTAAGCAGACGAAAGAAGAACGCATGGCGGATATCAAGGAAGGCCATGATGAGAACCAGAAATTTGGTCGACCAAAGAAAACGGTGAGCTATTTCAAAATGCAACTTCCGTACAGGCCACCGGTTACCTCTTTTAAACTACATCCCGCGATGATGAGATAGGCGGGAACAGGCGAGCCCATGCCCCTCTCATTAGTACACTCCTTATTGTGAATAAAAAAGAGGTGGAACGAATGTGGGTGAAAACGCTCCAAAAACTCGGTAAACAGGGAGGCGGCAATGAGAATAAGCGCAGGAAAAGGATGTTTTTCTGTTTCTTTCCATTGCAGTCGGTGGGGAGTTAACCTTCAATCGAAACTACGCCCCCCTCTCCCCATTTGGCTAGCAATGTTTGCAAATCTAACCATTTCCTCTATTCTGAGTTGCTTTCAGGGACCTCATGTTGGAAGAACTAATCGTGAACTAGCGAAGAAGAAAGTATTTAGTATGGTAAAAGCCAAGGTACGTTTCCTCATGTTCATTTGTTCTCTTACTCTCAACAGAGTACACTGGCGCAGTTCGGCTTGCTGGGGGCACCAAATAGTATTCAGGGAAGCCTGTACAGGTCACGTTGTGAAGACTTGCTAACTCCTGTAACCAAAATGGTTCACATGTACCATTTGGTAGTTTCAACTTGCGGAACGGCACAATGCCCCTCCATAACCGCCAGTTACCTCTATGAATTCTCTTCTTATTTTACAGGAAAAGAAATCTATTTTCTGTCTACAGAAGAAACCTGTGTTTAGGTTCGGGGAAAGAATCGACAACGTTCATTCCGAGATCAGCAGAAAAGTCTCCGAAATTATTTACTTCGGCAAAGCGGCCGTAAGCCACAATAAGTTCAGTAATATTTATAGGATTTTTGTTGTTATCATTGTTGAAGTTGGCACAATATTATTGTCCGTTATTGTTGCAACTTTTCCAAATGAATCTATCAGTGAATTCTTGTTCGCACTAAATCATGGTTGGTGTGCTACGGGGGGTGGGGGGGGGGGTTAACAATTTTGCTGTTTCCTGTAGTTGTGTCAGCCATCAAGGTTAAAGCTGTGTGGAATCTTGTTAGGCATATAAATGTCCAGTCAAAGTTCGTATGACAAGTTTGTCCAACATTTGAGAGAATAAAGCACGGGTCCAGGTTTTTTTGCAGCAAGAACAAAAGCCCCAGATTTTTTTTTCTCAGAATTGCTGGCAGTTAAGAGTATGTAGTGTCTTATGGCCAGTACAGTGAGTAAGCAGAACGATGCTATATTTCCCCTGGGTGAGATGCCACTATGCTTGGAGATATCATTGTTCGGCCATGGCGCACGAAGCGTCGTTGTAGCAAAAAAAGATGAGCCTCTTCAACGACGAACACATGACGCCGGCCATTTCAAAGTTGATTACCTCGGGAAGTATCTGTCAGTGCTGCACAAAAATACGGCAGCATCACCTTCTTCTCCCCATCGACGACTAACCAAAACCTTTTCCCATGCATATATGCTTCTAGTTTAGTTCTAGCGGAACAAAAAAACCACCACTCAGGAGAAGTTTTCAAGTCAGAGCCCCTCCAGCACACTGTGTTCATACTTCGGGACTCAAGCGATTCACAGCGGATTCGCATAATTTTACAGTTGCTGACTACAGCCCACCGCATTCTGTCGTTGATCCTTGGATCTGTGTAACTGCCAGTTCAATGGCGCTCACAATAGAATTTTCCAGACCATAGCAAATGTCCAAGGACTGGCGGTGGAGCGCGCTGGGTCGCTGTCTCGCGAAAAAAATTCTTTTCCTTTCCAAATCCAGAAAAATTCCAAAGTCGTGAAGTATGATCGCGGCCTTACGATCAGATCAGTCTTGCCACGTCCCTCTGCTCGCATGCCGGTGCATCTTGCACAAGCAATAAACAAACTTATTTATTAATACTGGCGCTGATATAGAGTAATAAACAAAATGACCATTACAATGGTTGCTATAAACAACTGAAATGAATCGTTAACAGAGTTAGCACGTGATTGGACAGCATCGCAACCATGTGCAGGACCGCCCCTGTTTTCTTTCAGAAAGCACACTTTACACATTGGTATATACATTCGAACATTGGCGAAAGTTATTATGTGTAGGCACCAATAGCTTTCAACAATAATAAAACAACATATCAATCGAAATAAAAAAAACACTGGCAAGAGTACGGTATGGGGATTGATATGGCTGGTGATATCGAACTCCTGGCAATGATTTCACAAGCTATCTTGGAAGTACATCACTTAATCCTGCGCTTATCACGGACCAAGCGGGCAAAGCAAAAAAGTACTAGGCGAGCGGTTGCGGTGAGGCCTGTATAAGCCGCCACAGGAGATTGATTTGGGCAGGAGAATAGCACGAGATCGGAGATCTCTTTTATGCCAGCCGCAGGCAAATACATACCACAAGATATGCTTTATATTCAGAGCAGCCTATGGGGTACAGAATGGACAGCGCTGGCCACCATAGGTCCGCAGTCCAATACGATAGAGGTCACACAGGCTGTTCAACTGTTTACATGAGTGAAAACGTAGGAATCATGGAGAGAAGTAGAAAATTCCAATCTCATACAACCATTTGAAAACGGAGATATACTTGGCAGAAATCGAGAGCTGGTCAGTTGACAACAGCATGTGCTGGCAGAGCTTCAGGTTCGTCATCCTTAGCGGGGTTATCTTAAATCAAATTCATTCATCCTTGTGGCGGGCGGTTATCTTAATCAATCACCAAGATTCTAGCTAAAGGAATTACAAGCAAATCACCAAGATTCTAGCTAAAGGAATTACAAGCAAATCAAACTCGCTTACTTTGAAATGGATCAGGAATATTGGCATCTTTCCTCAATTCTTCAATCACTTCACTCGTTGGTCGAAACACTTTTCCTGGACGGAATGTTAAGTGACGTGAGAAGAAGCCAAGCTAAAATAATTAGGGTTTAGAGAAATAAATCACAATTTTCAACACCCTGAAAATCACATTGGGTGTTATGATCTTGGTAATTTTTTCACAGGGCAAAGTAAGAAGGTTCGGGATGAAAACTTCCCATATAACTCAACAAATGACAAGTATGTCATACATGAAAGATGAAGGATGAGCCTTCGGCGTTGGTCAATCCCTCAGATATGCCGTGCATTCTACTTCCATTCACCAACATGGAAGCTTTTGAGCAGCATGTGGCCCACATAATGGATTTGCTGGAGTCACCGATATACAGGACGGCAGACTTATCCAGGCAAGTCTGGCAACAAATACAGTACTGTTCGCTGCGGAGGCTGGAGCGACGGAGGAGGGTATGGGCCTGGCGCGGCGCCAGCATGTTCTCCACAAATGTGAAAGCTGGCGCGCGACCGCAGTAGGTGGAGAACCGGCTGTCGACGCGCCAAATATAGCCCCCTGACAGGCCCCAGCGTCCGCAGCGAACAAGAGCGTAATTGACCCCATAAGTTAGAAGGCCTATACGGGAATATGATCCCTCCCCCCCATGCTCCCTCCAACTCGCGGCAGTTCACGTCTGGTGTACGGCCTTACTTCCTACAACAGTAATTCCCCTCTATCTGACAGAAAGTTGCAAAATGAAGCGAAAGTGGATTTCGTATCAAACACTTTCCGGTTAGAACTTACTGACATGGCGAATCGTAGCTTCTCTAGAAGTGTGGTCATACCACACTCCTAGACCTCCTGAGCCCTTGTATTCTTGAGAAAGATTATGAGCACAGCAATAGTTTCGGTTTTCTGGAGGAAAACCCACTGACTTGCTGGGATTCATAAATCTCACTCATGTGAATCATAAAATGGAGAAAAAAAACCCAGAGACCGCCCGCGTTGTACAGTATAGTGCTAAAGTATTTATTTTAGCAACAAGGCGGCTCAAAAACTCAACCCCCGTTCGACTATTTCGTGGGATTCATTCCTTACTAAGAAGTCCGCTGCGTCTAGAGTACACAAGACGACGCGGTTTTCACGAGGAGCGGCGGCGGCAGATATCGGAGCAGCAGACCAGATCGGAGATCGCTGAAGAAGGTGCTAGGCACCGAAATATCCGAAGGAGTATAAACAATAAAAATTTTTTTGCGAAAACTTTTGGATTCTTTTGAATCTTTTGAGTCTTTTGCAATAAATTTTGGCGCCTCTTTTATGTGTTCAACATTCAGATTGCAATGAGGCTCCGGGACAGCACAATTTTAAAAAAACATCTTTTCTATTCATGAGAACAAATTATTTACTTTACCTCTCTGATGGGATAGAGAATGTGCATGTGTAAATGATTGACGGTGACCAATGGTGGCCAATGGAATCCTACTCGAAGCATATCTTCTACGGTATCCGCTTCTCCCTTCGCTTTCAATTCTGCTCGAAGATACTCTCGACCCGTCTTTTCCATGTCAATCACTGCAATCGTCGCAAACATTTTTTTTAAACATTTCGTCGAGAGAAATGATGTTTGAGTTCCTAACCCGCTACATAAGTCTTAAGAAAATACAAAAACAGAAAACACAAACACAGAACGGAATGTCGGCGGCGGTGAGATCTGTCGGCCTGTTGATGTGAGCTTTACTGACGGCGAGGAAATGGTGCGGTGTTTTCGGCTTAATGTCCCGGATAAGTACGACACGTGAAAGTAGAACCAATGACAGATGCTCGTTGACGACCGTTCAGGGAGTAATGCTCAATCACAGACAGAGTTCAGGAGGAAAGTGGAGTAGTCGAACTGCTGTTGCCTTACAGACTTTGGCGTATCAGGGGCTATTCATGGAGCCATGGCGCCAGCCCGTTCGTCCAACACGAGTATTGGTAGCTGCCGCATTCACATGTGAGAACGAGCGCATGAGAGAACGAGGCTTGCGCTGCGCACAAACGACGATACTACACGACTGATAGCTCCAACGAACACAGAAGAAGTTGAAGATTGCAGTTGCCAGCGATAATGACAGATAGAATTCGACAAGATAGAATTCGATTTGGCGCTGGTCGAGCACTAAAGATTGGAGATGCCAAGCCCAAGATATATTGAAGCATCAGCAGCACAGTTTGGTGGGAAGTTCACTAAAGAGATTTGACGCATCGAAATGAAGAAGTTTAACTAGAACCCGCCGAATAACAATAGGGCATCCCGACGTTATACCGCAGACCAAACGACCACAAATCATCATATAAATCGGTGGAACCCAAACCGAACCGGATTCATGCACGGCTGCACGCAGGACATTATTTTTATCGCCCACGAGCTTGAAAGCCACGAAACACCTGTGTTATTCATGATCTGCCAGGATGCGCTATTCTGTTCAGTGAACTTCCCACTGATGATCTTTTTGGACCGGATTGATCATGCTGTCGAAAAATTGATTTACCGTGAAAGATAGAACGACACAGATCAGACATTACAGTAGGACATTTAAGGCATCTGCCAAAGGGCATGTTATTGATGGGAAAGGAAAAGAGATATATGGCTGTTTATATTACTTCAACGGTCATGACAAATGAGCTGTGCAATACTATATTATCAAACATCATGCAGTACTCACAAAAGTGAAATGCGAAGAGCACGGTAGCGAGAAAAATGTTGACAAGTTGAACTTAAACAGTAAAGTGGAGGGCGAAAAAGCGTGCGTATTGTTCAGGAGTATGGAGTTTCTTCCGAGGCGCTGACCCGCACGATTACCTAACTAGCTGACGCGAGAGACACAGACACAGAAGCCGCGCTGCCACACGGTTACGTGACATCTTGAACTTTTGTGCATGGTCCTGTTACGAAACCCTGTGACGCAGACGGATAGAGGGCAGCGGCTGCCAAAGCATCGAAACGTGCAAAGTGTATGCCGAGTCAGGAAACGAGATTCCAATGGGAGGGGATTCCGATGTGGGTGAGCTACTTATAGTCGGTGAAAAGCTGGAGTGAGCGAAGTCACAACGGCCATAGAGTGCCATGCGGACGAGAGAGTGCAGAGAAAAAGAGAAGATCGACGCGTTCAGAGGGATTAAGTTCATGTTGTCCGTAGCCTGACAAGTGAATTGGGTGCTGTAGCGAATGCTGTGCACACCACTCCGCTTGCAAAACCTCTCGCGGTCGCCGCTACTCGGAATTAACGCTATACACTCTAGTTCTCTGCGGACGGTTGGGCGTGTCAGCCAGTATGAGTGTCACCCTATCAGAACCGTTCTCTGCCTTCTTGAGAGCGCATGCGACAAAAAGTGGTAGAAAACGAGTAATACGAAGCATATGATACAGTATTGTCACTTGCCCGCTTCAACAACTGGTGTAGAACGAGTTTGGCACCGCGCCAAACGCAGCCGCACTGACACGCCCAACCGTCCGCAGCGAACTACAGTATACACTCTGCAAGAAAGAATGCTAATACACTGTTTCAAACACCTTGAAGTGCTTTGACGTGAAAATTCTATGTCGAGTCAACTGGCAAGGAATGCTAATTACTTTGTTCCGAATGCTTGAAGTAAATAGCATTCCTTGAGAGCTGACTCAACTAAGCTGACTGGGTCAAATCAATCAGGTGATGGC
>MU931324.1:0-26762 GCA_036418165.1 Cooperia oncophora
GAAGCTAGATCGATATGCATCCTCTCTTCGGCACTGCCGCTGGCGTACGCTGGAAGCGCTACGCTACGCTGCCGCAAAGTATAAACGCAGCCTTAGGGAATTTAAGCAGCGTCGAGACAGCACCCTGCGAAGTGGGCTTCTACTGATTGCTCTCTTCCAAAGAAGGTATCCAAGGAGAGCAGAACGACCCGAGAGCAGGAGCGCGGCCTGCAAAAGTTGACATGCTTGTAAATAATCCCTGCGACTAGCACGTAAAATCGTCCTACGGTGCTGCGAGTTTGCAAATTAAGGGTTTGCAGTTTGATACTCCTTATCGCATTTGTCTCGCAATATCAAGAGATGAAAGTGGTACAACATGCGCAACTGCGGAGCTGGCTAGGGAATGTGCGAAGGCATTTCGCTCACCGATCAATTGCGGGACATTTCTTTGTTACGATGTATTTCAGGGGTCAATATGGAAGTCGATTTGGGCTGAGTTACTGGTCTGGTTGGTACTCTACGCTCTGCTCAGTACCATCTACAGGGTATTTCTAACAAAACCCCATAGAGAGTACGTTTGTTCACGAGCATTTCGTTTCTGTGACATTTATTCCTCTGAACCTGGGGGGAACCATAATGTGGCAGCTTGTACCAGGGAAGTCCGCCAATTACCATGAAACTTTGGAGACCTGGGTAGATCGATAGAGTCTATAAGGTTATTTACAAATATAGATAGCAAAACTGCAACCTGCATTTCACAAGCAACTTATGAGCAGGTAAAGTTTGTAATGGTGCAGTAGGGTGGAGGCTTGGTGGTGAGCTGTGAAGCATAAGGTAGCTTCAGACTTGTAGCGCTACAACTGTAGCGCTACAATTGTCGCGCTACAACTGTACCAGACCCCAGCTTCCCTTTATGTTCTTTCTTCCGGTATTCAATCCCTTTTTCACTGTTTCTCATTTCTACCTGATTCTTAGCTCCTTTTTCACTTTAACATTGAATTTTAATGTAGTTTTTGATACAGGACACTGTGATGATTTTGTATACCGTTTTCGACTTTAATTATTCAGTCTCAGGGTTGCTATTGATGTTTGATGTCTTGCAGTGGTGCATCATGTTGATCCCGATTACGAAATTGTTTTCGTTCTGTTCAATGTTCTGTTCTGTTAAATTTTGTTCTGTTTAAATTCAATGTTAAAGTGAAAAAGAGGAGCTAAGAATCAGGTAGACACGTAGAAATGGACGAAACTGTCGAAAGAAGGACGTCGAGACCGCGAAAAATACATAAACGGGAAATGGCGGTCACTGTACAGTCTGTAGCGCGACAGTCTAACGCTGGAATCGCACACGATCCGAAGTCGAGTCGTATTAGAACGACGAGCTTACATGGACCACACACTCGCATTCGACGGTATCGCTCGCTTATGTCCTCACAGCTCACCACCAAGCCTCCACTCCTACCTGCACCATTACAAACTTTACTGCCTCCACAGTCCTGCTTGTGACTGCATGGCATCATGTACCATTTATGTTTCTAATCAACCTTATACACCTCTGTCGATTAGCCAGCGGACTCCATTCCAAAGTTCCATGGTAATTTGGCAACTTCCCTGTAATGGAGCTGGAATTAGGGTGGGGGGTCTCTGCACTTCGAAACTAAGAACTTTAAACGTACAAACCTGCACAAAATTAACGAAGGAGTCCTGGATCCTATGACTTGATTTCAGGCGTCTTTGAGATTCTCTGTGTATTTTTTGATACCTTATTCCTCATTTATTCCTATAACATTTATGCTAGGTTTCTATGTATCGGCAGTTTTCACCCGATGGTGGCAAATTTTCGATAACATCGGTTGGATAGACACGTACGTTCTATACTTCTGGCCTTCTTGGATTTCGCTTTTTGTTTTTTCCCTTTTAAAATTGGAAACTTTTTAAAATTTGCATTTTGGCATTTATTTGTGACGCCTATTCTATTAAGGGTCCAATCAAAATTTGTAAAGTGTTACTCATAGCTCCTTGAAAGTCAAGGAAGAAAAGTGAACTTTTTTATTCGAGGCCCCGCCCCCCCCCTTTATTGGTTGACCAGGCGTATGAGCTCGCGGAAGAGACAAATAACACAAATGTTGTAATTACCTTTGAAATTTACAATCCCTTCAGCCCTGCCCTATGGATTGCACAGTACGTTCTCGGCAAAACTGAAAGAGCTCGTTTGTTACGTCGTACACTGGTTCGGTACCTCGTGCTAACACAAGCTATAGTGTTTCGTGATGTCTCAGCTGGTGTACGGAAACGATTCCCTACAATGAACCATCTTGTCACATCTGGTGAGTTGAGGATAAGCTTCACAGACTACTGTTCTGATTCACTACGGAGCGGCTGCATCGGCAGACTAAAGTCTCAACTTGCATGCTACGGTTCCCTCGTCTATCACTCGCGATCAAATTCTGCTTGCGTCTTCTGTTCCGAGTCAGATCGAGGCAGCCTAACAGGCCAACTGAGAGTACAAGAAGAGTTGCGTCATTTTTTCAAAAATTGGCCTGACATCGTAGAAGCCCCACCCTCTTTTGGAAAAGGGCGGGCTATCCGTAGATATGGCGGAGTTTGTATTGATGTCCAGCCGCATCAGTTAATTGATGTCTCGCTGTCTATCTGACTAATTAACTGCCCGCGGTTTAAAAAAGGATAAGTAATTCGGGTTTAGAATGGTGGTGGAGTGTTGCCATTTAGCTGTGAAAAGTGATGATTGTGAAAGTGAAAAGTGGTATATATCATAAGGGGTCGGTTTACCGGTTGCACTAGAAGGCGAACCCAATCTGCGGATTTTTGCCACTGGTTGCTTTCTTCCTAATCGATCACTACCGATCTCGCTATAGATGCAACCGAAGGCACTCGTCCATCCCTCCTGAAACCGCCATGAGCCTGATTGTGACATATCAAGCATACACTAATTTTAGATCTTCAGGTTTAATGACGGAAAAAGAGTTGGAGGATTTCAACTCGATTGTGACAACATATCCGAAGTACTGGGTGGTAATGAACTGGGTGTTCAGATTGATCCGACTTGCTCGGGAGGAGAAGAACATACCCGGTGAAATGGTTTACGTTGACCTAATGGAGGTACTGATGTTTCTAGCATTCGTTTCTTTATTACTCTATCCCAGTTTCGGAGCATATTTTTCTTTTGTGACTGCCAATTGCTCAATTATTATGCACTGTGATTTCAGAAAATTCGTCAGTACCGAGTTCAAGTTCTCAGTTTGACGCTTTACGACTGGGTACCAGTACCTCTTGTGTATACTCAAGTGAGTTTGCAATGTGATATGGGATAGTGGGACATGATAGTGGGACCACTTCAAACGGGGTGCAGCATAATACTCCGGCAAATCTGCCTTTTTGATGGGTGATCACAACTGTATGATTGCGACAGTCAACTTTTCAAAAGTCTGCTTAAAGGGCTACTTTCAAGGTAGTGTTGGTGCTGTTTCTATAAATGTGAAACATGTCCATGAATAGTACAAGAGCTCTTACACCTTCTCATAATCTGGTTGGCGAGAAAGCTGCATAGAAATCGAGCACAGAATGATGAGAGAACGAAGCAGTATCTTCTTGGCTAGACGTGATAGCATTGCCTTGTGGCACTTTAGACATCGGGGGTGGTGATCCACTGGTGATTGGGACTTTCTTGGAGGGACTAAGCGAGCTATTGTTAACGGAGCGTAGCTTCTTAATGTCGGTGAATCGCCAAAGCACCATTCGTGAGGTTGTTGGAATTATCCGACATCTGCTTCTGTTGCGTGGACAACACTTACGAGAGCAGGGCTAGATAAGAATCGCATCAGTTGACTCCGCTCAGTGGTAGGATGGCGTGGGAGGCTCGCCGGGCGGACGGTCTTATTTCGGACATCATTCCCCTATGTGCGTTGGTCGCTGCTTCTTTCGGTCACGCAGCAGCTTGGACAGGAGGCGCCGGGCTCTTCGGTGTTTCGCTTGCGCATCTGATTTTATCTACCGATACTCTTTGAAACTGAACCGCATTTGCCTAGTTTTCTGGTTCTCCAAGGATAGAGACTGTGAATACAACATGAATGTACAAATGTCAAAAGAATTTGAAATTTGTGCATAAGGTCGACATGGAATCAAGCTGTTGAATCTACTTTTCATTTAACTTACTTATTAAGGTTGTTCATTTGGCTGTGCGATGTTACTTCATGGTAGCGCTGTTTGGAAGGCAGTATCTCCTTCCAGATCCGGTCAGAGAAAGAAACATCGACTCAGCTAAAACGGTGCTTACACTTCTACTTTTGTTTGGAGAAGGAGCGAGTGAGATGCGTTATAGAGCTGTTATAGAGTGCCGTATGTTCGTGAAAAGAGTTTCGAGACCGCAGATATTATCGCTGAACATGCGCAGAAAGTGCAAGGCATTCTGACGATGTCATTGAAAGCGTATGAAGTTATACTATAGCGTGATTTTCAGACCACAGCATGATGAAGAGGTACGAAGCGCTTTGTCGTAGAAAAGTAATATAAACTAACCAGTGAGGCATCACACAAAAACGCTAAAGCCTGCTGCTCACACCAAGGAAAAGTATTCCCACAATAGTTGCAAAAAGGGCAACACTATCGCTCGAACTACGCAGCTTGAAGTGGCAAGGAACCATTCGTTAGTGGGTCTAGGAACATTCATCCTCTATGCTTCGGATTTGCTAGGCCCTGAGTCGTCCTCTGTCGGCCCCCAAAACACCTACGCGCTCTTACCTAGGATTGTGTCTTAGTGAAAAGTCCCCACGCACATTCTACTACCAAAAACGTCGACCATAACATCAAGCGCATGCCAAGTAGAGAGGATCATGCGTACCCGGTATCTTTAGCCGTTTTAAATTAGATACAAGTGACGTTAAATCAACTTATAGGCACTTTCTGGGGTCAATGACTATGACCTCCCAAATGCGCCAGGCTATACGGAAGGCAATTGTGGTGGCTGCGCTACCTTTAAAAAGTGGAAATCGCAAGAACCTCCGCTGAAAGCTCAGCCAGTTTAGCGCCATTTGGCGACCAAATACTTGCTGCTAGCTACTAGCTGGTAGCTACCATGCTATCTCTCTCCATGCCGAATGGTGAGAGTGAGGTGATATGATAAAAGAGCTGATATCGTTATGATAACGACGAGTGGGTAATCGTACAAACACGCATTATCTTCATTGCATGCACGTACAAGTTGAGGTCGATATGGAGTCCTATTTAGGGCATTTCTCACTGTACTTTCTGCTGCTCTTGCCTCCCACAATCTATCCGCAGCCTCATCGTGGCGTGGGGTGAACGGTTTTGGACTGTTCCAAAAACGTACCAATGCGGAGGGTGCCACGTCAGAGCCTGGCGAGCTACGCGTGGTTAATTTTCTTCTCGCCGAAAACAGTAACAACTCCCGGGCCCAATCTGCTCCTGAATAGCTAGGAACCACCGACAGGAGCGAACGTCGGGCTGGACGCTCAGCTAGGCTCTAAAATCACAGGGCCAACGCGGGTTTTAAGCGCCCAAGACAGGATAGGATTGACGATCTGTACTTTCAATGCACGGACGCTTGCATCGGAAGCTCACATTGAAGATCTGATGTTGCAAGCCAGGAAGATCAAGTACGACGTCATCGGACTGACCGAGACGAGGAGGCATCGCCCGCTACACGCCGTGTACGAGACTGGAGAAGAACTGTTCCTCGGAACATGCGACAGCAGAGGCGTTGGCGGTGTGGGCGTCCTCGTCAACACGCACTTGGCCATGAACATCGATTCGTACGAAAGTCTGACGACCCGAATCGGACGTTTGCGATTGAGAAGATGTGGTTCAACTCCAGCTTTGACATCTTCGTCGCCTACGCACCAACATCAAGCTACGACGAGGATGAGCTCGAAGCGTTCTATATGGAATTGGAGAAGTTCTACAAGGAAGATCATACCTTCTTCAAGGTCATCGTCGGTGATTTCAACGCTAAGATCGGACCAAGAAGAACGGCTGAAGAACTTCACATCGGAACTCACGGAACGGAGTGGAATGAGCAGGGTGAAAGGCTGTCTGAGTTTATCATGTCGACCCACACCATCCATGGTAACTCGCAGTTCCAGAAGCCCTACTCTCTACGCTGGACATGGGAGTCTCCTATGTCGGACAATTTCGATAACGAGATGAGACTTCACATCATTCTGGCAATCGAAGGTTTTGCCTGACCCGATGTCAGCTGGTGTCCCTAAGTTCTACACGGGATCCGACCATCGTCTCCTTCGCGCAAGATTCCGCTTTTCGATGCGAGGAGAGAGAGCCGCAAAGTTCAAGAAGCGAAGCCCCAAGACCACCATCAACTGGGATCACTTCACTTCTCTCGCTAGGCTCTGGGAGGATTCTGTCATTGACAACATCGACGAGGAATACGAACGGCTTGTTGCACATCTTCACGACTGCGCCAAGAAGTCAGAGGGTTCCAAGATTACCAAGAAGCGTCTATCTCTGGAAACTCTCGAGCTGATTCGCCAACGTGGAGCCGCACGAGCCGCAGGCAATTACCAGCTGACGTCTGAGCTTGCGAAGCTATGCAGAGAAGCGATAAAGGAAGACCTCAAGGAGAGAAGAGCAGCAGTACTGGTGGAAGCCGCAGAGGCTGGGAAGAGCGTACGCAACGCCCGCCGCGACTTCGCCAACTGTAAGACTAAGATGACCGCCCTCCGACGTCCGGATGGAACAATCACCGCATCCAGAAGGGCAATGGAGAAGGTCATCCACGACTTCTACTCGGATCTCTTTGACAGCCACGTCCACCTGCAACCGTACCGCTTGGAGCAGGATGGATATGTCGTTCCTGCAGTTCTCTCTTCCGAAGTCCGACACGCCATCTCGTCGGTGAAGAATCGTACGGCACCCGGTCCCGACAGGATCAGACCCGAACATCTGAAGAATCTTCCGCCAGTTCTCGTCAAAACTCTGGCTCGACTCTTCACGCGCTACCTGTCGCAATGCAAGGTACCCAACCTTCGTGAAAAAACGCACAGATCTGTGTGCGTATCAAGGAAGGGAGATCTGTACGACATTGGCAATTATCGCCCAATCTGCCTGCTGTCTGTAGTCTACAAACTCTTCACACGAGTCATCCTGAATAGGATTGGCAGAACACTAGACGAAGGACAGCCATGCGAGCAAGCAGGGTTTCGAAGAGGATTCAGCACGACCCTTCCGATCATTCATCCACGACGGTAACGAAGCCTCAATTGAAGTATTAGATCGCGTTATTGTCTCACGTTATCTGTGTTATTCGACTTGAAGAAAGCCTTCGACAGGGTGTATATTCTGTGCTCATGTCGCTGCATGAGATCTGGCTGGCGGGTGGTGCTCTGTGTCCAGGTCTGTATGGTCCTTCGAGTCCGTTGAGACAGAAGCGGTTATCGAAGCCCTGGGCAACCAGGGTATTCCTACTCAGTACATCAGGATTCTTCGTGAGCTCTACAGCAACTTCACGACCAAGATTTCACCATTCTACAAGGAGAATCTTCTTTGTATGTCAGAGAGGGGTCCGACAGGGCGACACCATCTCGCCCAAGCTCTTCAGCGCCTCTCTCGAGAACGTCATGCGTCAACTGGAATGGGAAGACATGGGAGTGAAGATCGACGGTCGGCAACTACACCATCTCCGCTTTGCTGACGACATCGTTTTGATAACGCCAAACATCGAGCAAGCGGAACGAATGCTGGCTGAATTCGACTGCGCGTGGAAGAAATCGGTCTACGGCTGAACCTAACGAAGACGATGTTCATGAGAAACGGATTGGTATCTGATGCCCCATTCACGCTCAACGGAACGACCATCTCTGAATGCTCTAGCTATGTGTACCTAGGTCGTGAAATCAATATGATGAATGACCTAGCTCCAGAGCTGAGCAGGAGGAAGCGAGCGGCTTGGGGAGCCTTCAAGAACATCGAGGGAGTAGCGAAGAAGACGAAGAACACCAAGCTCCGTGCCCACCTCTTCGATTCCGCGGTCCTTCCTGCCTTGACGTACGCCTCAGAGACTTGGACTCTACGAAAGCAGGATGAACATGCGGTCGGTGTTATTCAACGCGCCATCGAAAGGGCGATGCTCGGAGTTTCCCGCTACACGCAAGTGAGAGAGGGAATCCGGAGCTCCGCACTCCGCCAACGATCGAAGATCAGAGACGCCGCCGCATTTGCCAAGGCTTCGAAGATCAGGTGGGCTGGACACGTCATGCGTTTCGAGGACGACCGCTGGACCAGAGCTGTCACCGACTGGATTCCACGGGATGTCAAGCGAACGCCTGGAAGACCGCCTACGCGATGGTCAGACTTCTTCGTGAAAGCTCTGAACGAATGGTATGAAGTTCATCGTGTCCCTCGAGCTGAGAGAGTTCACTGGGCAACTCTTGCACGTTGCAGGGACGAATGGAGACGTTACTGGCGCCCGCTCGAGGAACTCGATGATCAACGGGAGCACAGGTGATACAGGTGATTTTCTGCTGCTCTCTCCGCTAATCAGTTACCTAGCACTTTTCCATTCTCAAGAGCTCCGACAATCTGCGGTCGCGGCTTTCTTGAAAGGCAGTTGGCACGATGATTTGGTGCTCGGCCTAAAATGCTAGTAGGGCGCTATATAGTGGGGAAATGGCGAAAGAACGGAGTGAAACGGTCAAAATCCTGCGAAGAAAGAGCCTCCGTTCTCAATGTGTTAGAAATCAATTTTGGACGAGTTTCCCGTAGGCATCTTGCCAATAACCGCTACCGAAGGTACGGCTGCATATGTGTACTCATATATCCATGCAGCATCACCGCTTCATACCAATCCCTTCGCTTCATAATTTGCTTAGCAAATGAATCGATTAGAGCGTCAGGAACGGTCGTCCATTTGTGGGCGGGCGGGCGTGGCGGGCGTTTGGGACGTAAAGTTGTGGCTTGAGGGCCCTTATAAGGGCACCTCCCTTGGAAAAGGCATTATGCAGCGCCTGCTCAGGGTCGCGGAATTCCGTCCTGCCAGGCGTATTAATCCTACTCGTCTTGGGAGATTTATCGTGTCAACTGCCTTTAACGAACGAGCAATGGCTTGGTTTCAGAGAAGTGCTTTGGCTAGAATCTCATGGCTCCATACGCATTACGCATATCCGTGAGTGATAAGAGTGGCGAATTCGTAATCACGCCGCTATCACTAGATCATGAAATAACGGAAGCTTCTAGGGTATTTTGAGAGATTCTGGAAAATTCTACCATCTACCGCCGCGTGAATGAAGAGCGCATTCTATTCTGACGCCAACCTCTCAAGCGTACGTGGTTTTGGACAGGAAGTGAGGCGGAGGTGGTGTAGTACCAGAGTGGTACGACTAGCACGCGCGCGGTCCGGGGGTCAGATCAAATCCCTGGTGGGCTCCCACCCAGAGCAACCAAGCCTTCTACCCTTTGGAAACGGCAAATCGGTAACGGATTCGTCAAAAGGGATAAGAACGCTGACTTTTACATCGGGCTGATCCCGCAAGTCAGCGTGTGGGCTAGATTGCTATTAAAACGATTCCGAGTTCTGCATTCAGTACTACGATTCTGTATGGAAGTGGAATGTGCCGCATTCAAAAAAGGGATTAATCAGAGGTGAAGACTCGATCCTTATTTTTCATATCGAGTGCAGTGTCAGGCATGAAGCTCCGCGTATATGGGACTCAAGGAGGGTTTTGGCAACGCGTTTCAACGAAAATCTTGCCAGCATGAGAGGCGGTGCTCTGACAACCGCACCTGAAGGAACAAGGTTGATGTAGCTGATCGGGATGAGTTCAAAACTAATGCATTAAGCTGGCGAGTGAGTGAGTGACATTCTTACAAATATAAGCGTTGGAAGCTTTTTGAATGTTCACTAGAAAGCACTGCATACAAAACCAAGAAACAGGAACCTGAATGTTTTTCAATCACAAGCAAACTTACTACCGTATGCCACACCATCTGAACGGATGGTGATACTCTAGTTCGCTGCGGATGAAGGGGTGTGTAAGGTAGTATGAGTGTACCACAGTGCCAAACCCGTTCCCTGCCAGTTGCTGGAGCGAGTTTCGGTAGAAAATGACTGACACTAACGTATCGTGCAGTATTGTCACTTGCTCGCTTCAACAACTGGTGGAGAACGGGTTTGGCACCGCGCCAAACTCATCCCGCCTGACACGCCCCTTCGTCCGCAGCGAACTAGACTGTATTTCTTTCACTAGAGCCCATGACTATTGCGAAATTAGAACTAGAGGAGCGATAGTGGTGCGACGATCCCAGGAAAGCTGCAAAGTTTTGTGCTCTACAGAATACTTATTTCCAAAAAAGAGCAGCGCTAAAGTAATGACGAATGAGAGTATAGGAAAGCCTGTAGGGCGAGTAAAATGAGACTAATGCAATGTTCAGGTGATTTGAGAACTTCTTTTCCAGATCGATCTCTACGTGCCAATCATGTCTATACTCCAGTTTATCTTCTTCGTGGGCTGGATGAAGGTTAGCCGTTATTTCTGAAGTGACATAAGTGACCCCTGAGATAACATTGTAATTGTAAATTGTATTTGTAATCATCAACCTCTACTGCCTTATTAGGTTGCTTGGTGAAGAACGACGATGATTTCGAATGCAATTACATTCTAGACCGTAATTTGCAGGTGAGGGAGAACAACGTGATTTTGTGCCTTACATTTGAATTGAGAAGCTTAATAGGCCTTTACAACGAAAGATGGTAAGTCAAAACGACAAAATGAAATGTAAGTGTACCATGCGATGTACCCTTGGATGTTGGTCCCAATCCGTTCTCAATATCTGCTGCTGATCCTCTCGAGCATAAGACACGATAATTCTGTACTCGTCCTGAAATAGTAGTGGGATGCTATATAGAGGGGAAAATGACGAAAAAGCGAAGTGAAACTATCAAAAACTTACAAAAAACGTTTGTTCTACAAGGCTGAGAAAACAAATTTGGACGAGTTACACGTTGTCATCGTGCCAATAACCGCTACGTAGATGCAGTTGCATGTGTCGTCCATCCATTCGTCCATGCAGCGCCGCAGCCACTTCATATCAACCACGTGGCTTCATATTGTACTTCGCAAATGAAGCGATACGAGCATCAGCATCGGTCGGACATTTGTAGGGCGGGCCCGCACAATGGGCATCGCTGGAAACGCTGGATCCTGTCACGGGGTTGATGTCTGAAGCGGCGCTGCAGGTCCCCACCTACTGCTGAAGCGGGCAAGCGACGACAACCGGCTGAATACGGGCTGACGCTCTCCAAACCCAGTTTCCGTGGCACGCCCCAGCGTCTGCAGCAAAAACGCCTATAAATCGTCGCATTGTTTAACGGCTGAATCACCTTAAGCTAGCATTCCCACCCCTTCCACATTGCTTCACATGTTCGACCCTTCGATGACTATTCCACAAGGATTATGTGCACTGGGTAGAAGCAGATCAAGAGTAAATGAAGTCTTTTACAACAGTGAAGATATAGGTATAAAGCTGCAAAAGGAATGCTTTGAGCTGATGAGTGGCTTCAAGGGCGACTGAGTGATGAGCACACCACCCTTGTATTTTCCTATTTTTGAAGAAATGCATAGCAAACTGATCAATCCGTATTTTTCTTAAGGGTACCTGGCTGCGAAGGTCTTTTTTTAGGTTGGACTCAACGTCGTCGATGAGGCGTACGACACTTACCCCGCATTGGTTCGCGATAGTTTCTGGGAAGACAGCTTGCCAGAACCACTGTACACGGCCGAGAGTGCTCAGCGGCCAATCAATCCACAAGTCGGCAGCTGCGTTGAATTGTATGTTTTGTCTGATTTGAACAATTCGCACTCTTAGCAGAGACAAGCACTTCACCAGCTTGAGGTGATTCGCTCGATTATCAGCTCCAGATTTCACGAGCTGACCACGCAGTAAAAGGTAACTAGTGAAGTGTACTTGAGGGGAGTATGCGTGGTTAGCTGAATATATGATCGTGTGTGTTGGTTACCTCCTACTGAAGCGAAATGCTGGTACGAGATGGCTTGTTGCCTTCCGTTTGACTTTCGGATTGCAGTCACAACAGCGAGTGCGGCTGTTGGCTTATAAGTGGTCTCAACAGCAGGGCGAAAGAGCGCGGCAACCGCCCCCGACCATCGCGGCCTCGGATTTGAGGACGCGTGCGGTGCACTTGGGCTCGATAACTCTCCACATTAGGCATAACATAGGTGAGGCGATTGCAAACCAAGCACCTCATTGTGGGAGTCCCGCGAACAGGGGGTCGTATGCTGGCCGGCTAACGAGAGGGAAGGGGTCGACTATTTGGGCTGAGAAAAATTATATTTCGATGTGGATTTTTCTAGCTTCATGGACGTTGTAAAGGGGGGGGGTCGTACTTGCTCATTGTTGAGAGGGGAGGGTGGTACTTGCTAATTGTTGGGAGGGGGGGGGGTCGTATTATTTACTTTCTGGCCTTTCTAGGAATGATGGGAGTGTGGTTGACTTTTCGTGATTTTCCTGTTTCATATGTGCTATACACGAGATCCCTGAGATCGAGTACGCGGGGCTGCATTTTGCAACTTAACCTGAAGGTGTCTATGCTTCTGGTGGAATATTTACATCTTGACACAACTGTTGTCGTGTCTCTGTCCATCATAGAATAAGATGACAGTTGTCTCAGACTGGAATACTCCACGAGTAACAAGTTCCGTGCCATGTCCAAATGCCACGCCTACTCTGACTCAGGGATAAGGAGTGTATTTACTCGTGTCCCCCTCGCCCCGCTCAACCGGCTTTCGATTCGACTGAGAAAGGGACAGAGCGCCGGGGGGGGGGTCGTTCGTCTAAAATCCCCAATCAATGATGTGCCCTGCACCTTTCCCTTGATAATACCTCCATAGCGGTTGCTAGCGAATTTTTCTTAATATTGGATGAGACGAACAAATGATAACCATTGAGCGATCTATATTGGGGCATTTCTGCCAAATCGGCGATAATTCTCGGGACGGTCCGGTTTTTCCAAGTCTGATGAGATTGCTCCGTTTTTCAACATGTTAGTGCTGCATTCTTGGATAGCGGGTATTTTTATGAGGTTCGCGATAGAAAGTGAGTGGCTTTCAGAGCCTCTTAGCTTTGAAAGCATATCATTTCTTATTTTTATTGGGTAGAAGGAAAGAATTTCCAGAATATGGTGTGTATGCAAGGAAGGAATTTCTGGAGGGATAGATGTGGTTCTCATGTCTCTCCAGCTTGAAGAGAGGTTGAAAGAGAAAATGATGTCAATCAAAGAGAAAATGATGTATTCAAACCGGTTTATTACAGGACTACCCACGAGGATCCTTTTATGATTCATCCTCGACGGCGAACATTCTCGCGAGCATCCCACTGGGATGGCGAGTTAGAAGACGATGACAAAGTGCCAGTAGTCGGTGCTGACCAACCCAAAGACAACAGGTGACTTTTCTTCTGAACATGTATTTTTTTGGCGTCAGATACACCCTGATTTGACTGGACTTCTTACGTATATAAGTTTGATGATGTCGAATGGTAACTGATGAACCATGGGAACCTAGGACAAAAATCAGCTTTACCCCTCTATGAGTGAGGTTTATATACCATGTCCAATTCACCTTTTTCTAAAGTTCACTACTTCTTGAATAAAAACACCATTTTTTTCTAAAGGAAAATCACCACTTCTTGAACAAAATCCACCTTTTTTGATAGGCAAAAGGCTTTTTTGACTTCTGACAACGAGACTGTGCAGTTGACCAATCCGATCGAGCAAGACACCACCTCGACGGCGAGCAGGCAAATCGTTACGTATCTATCCTTCTCATTCGATCCAACAGTTAGGGCCAGAAGAGGAGGGGGGGGGTCGTACAGGGATCTCGTTTCGCGGGGCGGGGGTCGTACTGACACTACCATTTCACATATCACGATGCTATACGCTGATCACATACCCTCAGTCATATGCTTAAAATGCTCCTTCAGTCAGACTTTTCAAAATATAACAATTAGTTTCAACTTGTAAGGAGAAATTGTTCCTTTATTCTAAAAAAGACAGAAGGAAAGAGCATTTCAGCATATGACTGATAGCATGTTTGCAGAGAAAAGCAGTAAACGTTGGAATGATCGAAGTACTGAGGACGGTGTGACCATGAGTCTTTTCATAGTTACACCGTCAGATGTTCTCCTTTCAGAACCCATTGTTTTGATAATAACAACTGGTTTCGAATTACTCTGTATTACTAATTACTTTTGCACGCGCGAATTTGCCTGATGGCGGACTTGTCCACCAGACTTTAGGGTGCCTTCGTAATGTGAAACTGGGTGTAACAACAACATCTGAAAAACATACAGAAATTCGAAATTTGCACCGAATTCTTCGAATTGGGCGAGCCGCCTATGTTTCAGTGTATCAGTACTTCTCAATTTTGTGCATGTGCAAAACAGCAAAAGTAATGTTGTCATAGAAGAAGTCACAAAATAAATTTTGAAAATTCATCACTGCGCTGAAAAGTATTAGGTTGTCCGGAAAGTTCTGCAGGTTTTGTGTTACTATTTTTTTGCACATTCATTGCTGAAAAACTCATTCCCTTGCGTCTCAGTAGTACATCCTGAAGAGAATTCTTTGCGCTATCTGATGGTATAACTGCCGTTTCACCATTGCTTGATGAACCCCTTTTTTAAGATTTTTTTCAAGCATGTGAAAAGAGCACTTCGGACGATTTTTTTCTTCGACTATAAATTGGGGCAATCCGCAATCGAAACAGCTCAACAAATTAACCAGGTGTGGGGGCCCAATAGTGCTAGAGAAAGCACTGTGCGGCAATGGTTCAACAAATTTCGTTCTGGAGATTTCAGCCTTGAAGGTGAACCTCATAGCGGTCGACCTAAAGCAATATCTGACGAGGATTTTAGGGGGATTTTGGAGGCTGACCCATCCAAACAGTTCGAGAGATTGCAGAAAAGCTAGGCGTTGGCAAATCCACTGTTGCAGATGGTCTGGAACGCATTGGGAAGGTGAAAAAACTCGACAATTGGGTGCCCCACAATCGGAGTTGACGCGCAGGATAGCACTTCTCGAGGTCTTCTGCTTGCTTTGCGCAGCAGAAACGACCTGTTTTTGGACCGAATTGTCACCTGTGATGAAAAATGGGTCATGTATGATAACAGGAGACGTTCCGGACAGTGGTTGGATTTCGACGAACCACCGAGGTAATTTTCAAAGCCGAACCCTCACGAAAAAAGATTCTGGTCACGGCTTGGTGGTCATCGGCTGGTGTGATCCACTATAACTTTTTATCACCAGGCTAAACCATCACAGCAGAACCCTACTGTGAAGGAATCGACGAAATGTACCGAAAATTTTGTCAGCTGCAGCCAACACTTATCAAAAGAAAGGGTCCGATTCTTTTGCATGACAACGCCCGCCCACATGTTTCACAAATCACTATCCATAAATTGAACGAATTGGGGGTTGAAGTTCTACCTCAACCGCCATATTCTTCAGACCTTTCGCCAACCGACTATCACCTTTTCTAACATTTTCAGAACTCCCTTGCTGGAAAATACTTCATCAATCAGGACCAGGCAAAAAAGCCTTAGTGGATTTCGTGAATTTTCGACCACCCAGTTTTTTTTACTTTGATGGGATTTCTCGACTGCTGTCACATTGGCAAAAGTGTGCTGATTCGAATGGTGCTTATTTGGATTAAATCCGATGAGTTAAGAAAGTTATGATCGTTTAAAGTGAAACACTCGAAACCTGCAGAACTTTCCGGACAACCTAATACATACTCGTGGCCATGGGGCGGCTTGTGTGGTGTGCTACCGCGCGTCTGACTAAGTGAAATTGCCCGGTCCTTTGAAATTATGCTAGATATTTTTTCGTGGAATAAAGGTTGGATTTGGCTTCTGAAAAGGAGGTGATCTTGGTGGTTGAGAGCTGATGAATTCCATGTCAAATTGTATATATCATACGCGGTAGTGAACTGAGGTTATGGCTGAAAACGACTGGTGAACAAGGTAATTATTTACTAACTCTGCTCCTTGTGTAATTCCACAGTGTCGGGGAGTTTCCATCATAAATGGCCCAATAAATTTCAAGTTTCATGCAACTAATTTCAGTTCCTGCAACGGTGATTCTAATTCGTATATGGGTCAAAGCAGAAGAATATCGGGGATTTTCAAACGACTGCAAGGCGGCCATCGTTTCAGTAGGTTTTTCATAGTTTTCATTTGAAATCCGAAAAGGAGATAATCAGACGGAGACAGAGATAATCAAGATTAAATCCAATTAGGTCAAAGACAGCCCCCGCGCTTAAGTAGTACATGGTCGTCCTTCCTTGTGCAAGTAGCCCGGCCCCAAGCTAGAGACTATCCCACTCTCGAGACTCCTCAGTGAGCGAGAGCGAGCTAACAGCCGCTCACAGTCTCTAGTGTCTAACGTCCGATGGTAGGCGCCACTGTATTGCCCCCCCTCCCCCCCCCCTCCCTTTAGTTGCCTCCCTTGACGAGGGCGCTCAGTTGTTTTTTGTTGAGGTGGACGGGCGGGCATTAATCGGAATTGCATGTACTTTTTGCTGACCGCGCTCGTGCCATAAATAACTGTGTTCTCCTTTATTACACTTATTCATTGTGAGCACATACTGTCAACTGCAATCCATTTCGCAAGGTAAAACGCGTAAAACATCACGAGTGATACAATTTTTGAGGTGCAAAAGCTCGACATGCAGTACTGGGAAGCGTTATCCTCGCGATTAGGTTCAAGATACACGAGACATTCGTAGGAGCGAGAACATCATTTGGTTTGTAGGGAATGGTACAATCGGGAGCTGTGAAACCCTGGAACAAACTCTGGAATCTCAGAAGTTCCTACAACAGACACTTTTTTATCCACATTGTTAACCACGAACATTGGGGAGAACAGGACTCCATACATTAGGCCGTGCTCTGCTTGTGTGGTCCTCACCGGACCAGTGCTCTACTATCTTCGGAAAAAATGACGCCGTTATGATCAGCATCACTTGAAGAACACAACTACCCAATTCATAATCATTTCATACGCGACACAGGGCGTCATTTTATCTTTGGATGGCTGGACTTTCATTGATTGCCCTCTGGTTACAACTATAGCGAGACTTGCTTCACTGAGGCAGCGTTCAGACTTGCGACGGCACGCTTCCGTTCGCGCGTTCGAGCGATTCGATGTGCAGTCGAAAGCATGCGCATCGATCGCGCCGAACGCACCACGAGGCGCTGCCGTCGCGAAGTCTGAACGCTGCCTGACGAGTGTCCTCAGGTACTTCGATGTGAAGCGGAGTTCAATATTGGACTTTTTCAGTTTTTCAGAACATCACGTTATAGAACTTGACGAGCTGAGTCTTACAGTGTAAGTTTCTATATAAGAAAAGATAACAGAAACTAAGATATAGCAAAAGAAAACGAAAAGACGCGGCTCGGGTTTTTTTTCGCTTTTTTCGAATAATTAGGGTGGCCATCTGTAGTTGTTACCTCTGTCTCCTAATGGGCTTGAGGTCACCCTGTTTTCCTCGAAGGCTAGACTGTAAAGAAGCAATGAACTCGAAGTTTTTAAAACCTGAATTTTCACCTGAACTTTCATATGAAACCCTATCATTTGTGATGCCAAAATGATCACGGAATCATGCTGTTTCCAAAGATGCTGGTATTTCTGACTTTGAAACACTTTGATCCAAGACATGGTCCAACTGGAGGGTTTAAGACATGGTCATATCCGCAGGTAACACCTTAGGTAACTGGAGACTCAATCGTGGTTTTCCCTTGGAATCAGTTAGAAATAGTAGGAAAATGTAGAAAATTTGTACACAGCTAGATTTATAATGAGCACGACTACCAACTGGTCTAATTTTCAGATGATTTCGACCACTTCTGCGGAAGTTATGGCAATGCGACGGTGTCGATTTTGCAAAAATTAGGGGCGCCATTGTAGTTGCTTTCCAATTATGAAACAGGAGCTGAAAAGTAATTCACCAAAGAACAAAAAAGCAAGAAGAGTCCTCAAGAACACCATAAACAAAATCGCTCCCGGACAGTCACATCCTCTTGCAGTCTCTATGCAACCCCTGGCTTACAAATTCCTTTATCACATCTCCCAGTAGTGGATATCACCCGTTTTGGCAAAAAAAAAACGAAAAACAGCTAAAACACGGAAGAAAGGGAAAAGAAACTCTCAAAAACTCGGTGTCCGGATTTAGAGGTTACGGTACCGTGCATCTTTCAGTGGATGTAGTGCAGTGCGTCCAGCTTTTGCACCACGAAAATTGGTCGCTCGTGATTTTTACGCGTTTTACCTTGCGAGATGGGTTGGAGTTGACTGTATGTGCTCCTAATGAAAAATGTAATAAAGGAGAGCAGAATTATTCATGGGCACGAGCGCGGTCAGCAAAAAGGACATGCAATTCCGATTAATGCCCGCCGCCCCAACAAAGAACAACTGAGCGGCCCTCCGTCGGAGGGCATCTAGCAAGTGGGCGGTCCAACTGGGCGGGCGTCAGAACTAGAATTTTCAGCAGCTGTAGCTCGCTCAATGTGGAGTCGCGAGAGTGGGACAGTCTCTAGCTTGGGGGCTGTACTACTTGCACAAGGAAGGACGACCATGTACTACTTGAGCGCGGGGGCTGTCTTGAAAAACACTTATTCTCCTGTCGTATGCAACGCGCTTTGCTTGACGTATGTACTTCAGACCTTTTCCCATGGATCTCAGGATTTTAAGTGCATAATTTTCAAAAAGCTAGCGACCCTAGAATTCTAGGGCTCCGTCTTCAACAGTGTCTGAAAAATTATATAAAAATGGACCCGCATGCATACTAGTGCGTCATACGCATGTTCAGGAGGTTTTGCATTGTCGAGCTATACATCTTAGTGGAATTTTTTATTTTATTCTTTTATTCAGGTGTTTCTAATTCCTTCCGGCCACCATGGAAAACACAGGCAGTTTCCGATATCAACACTGAACGCCAAAGCAAAACAGATGTCAAGTCAAAGTCGACAATCAGTTCACTGTTTTCCCTTGTATCCAACTCATCGAAATCATTTTTTTTTCAGCCGTAGCAGCTTGTCGTCCTTGGATCGCTTCGATGAAAGTTTCCATAATAAAGTTAGTCCACCAGGCTTGTATCCACCGAATGGCATGAGCAAATTCAGTAGATCAGTTCCTGATGGGCTGAAAATGGCTGACGATGAAATAGGACCAAAATCAGTGAGTTCAGCCGGATTTTGTCCTTTTCTCACGAAAGTGTAGCGAAGCGCTCGGTAGTAGATTCATAGGCACGGCAGTATTACAGTATTTGACTTGAACTGCACGAGTCTAGGCAATGGATGGCTTCTAGTGCTAGCCACTCCGCCTCCGTTGCAGCAGCTCGAAGTATTATGATAAAAGCGGCATCATTCGGGAGAGGTAGAGTAGAAGAACATCCGAGGCAAAGCGCGAGGGAGTAAATGTGCTGATTCAGCGCATGGACTCAACACTGCTCGCGTCCAGCATGCTGAGACCACGACAGCAGTCTTTTGACCAAAAAGCATGGATGTTTGGGAGTCGGAGTGGGTAGAGGTTCGATTCAGGGCCCCTGCCGTGGACAGTAATTATAAGTTATTGACGTTCTGACCGGAAGGGGAGGCCAATAGTGATTTTTTTTCTAAGCCTCCCATGACTTAGTCTATAGTTAGTCTATGTGAGTTGAGAGTGCTTCTTAGGTTAGAGTATCTCTTACCTCATCAAAAGCCCACCCCCATGTAAATCTCCGGGCCAATCGCTAATTCTTTCTGCTTACTCTCTTTGATTCCCTTTCAATTCGTTTATGATGAAATTTGGAACGTACATAGCTATTTCAGCCAAAGTCTCCGAACCCTGGAGGTGTGGCATGGTTTGTAGACGAGCTGGCCGTGATTGAAGAAGAAGCTCCTGAAAAACGACGCACATTTGACGAAGGTAGGTGGATACTGCAACTAGTGTCGGGGCCAAAAGTGTCGCTCAGATGAGTGGAAACTGCCCTCCGGAATCACCCACGGCAGATGTTAATTACGTTAGGGAAGGTATTTGATTGTGCTATCACGTCTGTCACCTATTGTGGAATCAAAGGCCACTTCTGATCCCATTTGCATAGGTAGCTGGAAATGACGTGTGAGGCGTTTCAGATTCAATGAGGAGCAGTCGAAGTGGCAGCAGTTCAAGAACGGAACAACGTACTCGAGAGCACTCACTGGTTATGCCTGCAGTCCCGGAAAAAGAAGAGAAAAGTGAATTGAAGCTAGAAGATCGAGAGAAAACGACATAAAATGACTACAAATAACGCGAGCTTCTGCTCATATTTTCATAATCCGTTCGGGTTTTATGTACTTCACTTTTGTTATGCTGTCTAAGAAGTCGAACTGCTCACAACTCCTTTAAGGTATCATACTATGTGCTGTCGAATATGCGAAATAGGGCTTCTTACGGCTATGAGCTGTTACTGTTGTAATAAAAATATGTACTTACATTTGCTCGACCTTTATGGGAGCGTTCTTCACCTTTTGCCTTCCATTTTATCGCAATCTCTAATTCATAGCAGTATTTGGGCCACTTGAAATAACCGTATGGCTGGATTAGAGCATCACAGTAGTTAGCAGCTTTTTTGACACTATTTTCTCTATATTTTATTTCTACGAGACGATGTCGCCAAGTGGAATCTTTTATTTGGCAGCAACACCTCGCCATATTTGAGGGTTCGGAAGACCTGACCTTTCGGGAGTCGTGCCAGTCTCCCGAAGGGTTGAGGCACCTTTGACTCGCAAGCGGTATATCTCACCCAGGTAACGGTAAAAATGCCTAATAAGTTTACTCTAGTGCTCTATTATTGCTCTACCTCTAGGTTTATAAATCATAGCATTTAGTAACTGCTATGGAGCAAAACAACTTGTTGAATATACAACTCAGAAAATTTCGCATTTTCCTGACAAAAAATATTCTCGAAAGACTCTACGGCACTGTATAAGTGAGCTGGTCATGAAACCGCTGATATACAGGGGGGCCAAAAAAAAGTCATTTTGCCTCCATGACTTTCAAGGCGCTATAAGTTACACTTTATTAAATTTTTATCGGACATTTTTACTACCATATTAAAGAGCACATTAAATACTATATTGATACTCCGCCACAGCCTTCTGGAGGAGCGCCATCGAGAGATTCGGCCGCGCGAAAGTGAGTGGGTACTGGAGTTGAGCGAGATCGTTGATTTCTCCGCCACTGTAGACCACCCTGTGAGCTCCGCCCGAACCGAGTAATTGAGGGGGTTTAGTTCAGGACCCCCGCTTAAATACTCCATCTTTTCCAGGTACTCAACGTCTTCCATTCCAAGTAGGCGAAAGTTTTTCCAACGCCCTTCGATTTCATGTGGTGGCACTCGATGCTGTAGCAGTACAAAGTTCCACAGAAGGTACCGGGGGCCAACCCCAAAGACCACATGTGAGCTGGATATTCTTCACGAGTTGCCCAATGTAACCGCCAGCGCTCACCTTTAGTCCGTGGTCCACGAAGAAAATATCGGTTAATTCATTCCAGGTACGTCCGGTCCCCCACCATCAACTGGCGCCTTGGCGACTGAGGTGAAGATGATGTCCTGGACCGTAGCGACGTTGACGAAGCTGCTCGATGTGGGAGGTCTTGCAGATCAAGAGTACTGACCTCCAGGTAGCTATCTGTGGATGACTTCATTCAAGAAGTTTCGCAGCTGTTTGGAGGCGACGTGAATTCCAAAGGTGTTCTCCAGTCAGGCCGCGACTGGAGATGACTTCATATTTTGGCGTACATGAAGGCGATTGGCGGCAGCCTGCTCCAGCTTATAGAGGAAGATCTTGGGTATCTTCCACTCTGGTACTCATATCCACTTCCCCTGTCTGGGCTGCGAAAACTTCGTTGATATGTGGCTCGGCCGAAATGACTTTTTTTTTTGGCCCCCCCTGTATACTTCATAGATCAACCGTTTATATTGAGAAGTAGGCCCTGGAATCACTCTTATGATATCGTACCGCGAGAATTTAGTATAGCCGGATGACCGCACCGGGGGACTTGCTACGCTTTCGCTTGAAATAGGATTCCATCGTTTTTAGTCGCGCTTCTTGTCAGTACGATTAGAAGGGCTACAATTCTCACTTGAGCGTATCATATATACCGTTTTCACTTTAAATTCACTCTTTTTCAAACCAATTTCACCCCTTTTCAAACCAAATTCACCCTCACTTTTCACATCAAATTAACCAAACTTATAAGGGCGGGCATCATCAAGCAGATCACGCCAGACATCACTGCGAGCCCCGCCCCGACGGCCACGCCCACTTGTCAGCGCGGACATAGATTCTCAAATCTTGTTTCATAACTTCTGCTTTTGCTGTTTCCCACAAACACTTTGACTGGAAACGACCGGGCATTGACACATGCGACTGCGCCCATTTTCTAATGGCAATCTAGGCTGACCGCGCCCACTTGCTTTTCGCGGACTTTCGATATTTTCTCAAAATTTTTTACTCGGGTGGCATTTCCGGACTCCTCCTGCGCTTCCCCAGACGCCTAACCATAGCCAAACGCGCTGCTTGCGTGCGCCTCTTACTTCCGGTTGTGCACCGCTGACGACCTCTCTGCGGGATTCTGGTATCGACGCAAGTACCACGCATTGGGAATTGTTTAGGGCTGCTGCGTGAAGCCCCGCCCATTGTGAGAGGCTCCGCCCACTTTGAAGAAGCCCCGCCCACTTTTCAAAAATGGTGCAGATCGGCAGTATAGAGACTTGGCTTGCATGCTAGGGTCTCGTTCGTCACTCGGAACAAGAAAATCCGGCAAAGTTTATTCCGAATGATCAGCAATACCCTAGCATGCAAGCCAAGTCTCTATACTGCCGATCTGCACCATTTTTGAAAAGTGGGCGGGGCTTCTTCAAAGTGGGCGGAGCCTCTCACAGTGGGCGGGGCTTCACGCAGCAGCCCTAAAATGCAAAAATTTTGAAAAATATCGAAAGTCCGCGAAAAGCAAGTGGGCGTGGTCAGCCTAGATTGCCAAACCTTTAGAAATGGGCGGAGTCGGCCATGTGTCAATGCCCGGTCGTTTCCAGTCAGAGTGTTTGTGGGAAACAGCAAAAGCAGAAGTTATGAAACAAGATTTGAGAATCTATGTCCGCGCTGACAAGTGGGCGTGGCCGTCGGGGCGGGGCTCGCAGTGATGTCTGGCGTGATCTGCTTGATGATGCCCGCCCTTATAAGTGTGGTTAATTTGATGTGAAAAGTGAGGGTGAATTTGGTTTGAAAAGGGTGAATTTGGTTTGAAAAAGGGTGAATTTGGTTTGAAAAAGGGTGAATTTAAAGTGAAAATGGTATATATTAGGTTGTCCGGAAAGTTTTCAGCGTTTCGAGTGTTTCACTTTAAACGATCATAACTTCCTTAATACTCATCGGATTCAATCGAAATAAGCACCATTCGAATCAGCACACTTTTGCCAATGTGACGACAGTCGACAAATCCCATCAAAGAAAAAAACTGGGTGGTCGAGAATCCACGAATCCCGAAGGCTTTTTTGCCTGGTCCTGATTGATGAAGTATTTTCCAGCAAGGAAGTTCTGAAAATGTTTGAAAAGGTGATAGTCGGTTGGTGAAAGGTCTGGAGAATATGGCGGGTGAGGTAGAACTTCCCAATTCGTTCAATTTATGGATAGTGATTTGTGAAACGTGTGGGCGGGCGTTGTCATGCAAAAGAATCGGACCCTTTCTGTTGACAAGTGCTGGCTGCAGCTGACGCAATTTTCGGTACATTTCGTCGATTTCTTCACAGTAGGACTCTGCTGTGATGGTTTGGCCTGGTGACAAAAAGTTATAGTGGATCACACCAGCCGATGACCACCACACTGTGACCATAACCTCTTGATGTATACTTCATAGATACAATCCAGCTTTATATTGAAAGTAGGGCCCCTCGGAGAATCACTCTATCGATCATCGTACCGATAACGAGAATTGAGTAAGCCGGATGACCGCAGCGGGGGACTCGCTACGCTTTCGCTTGAAATAGGATTCCATCGTTTTTAGTCGCGCTTCTTGTCAGTACGATTAGAAGGGCTACAATTCTCACTTGAGCGTATCATATATACCGTTTTCACTTTAAATTCACTCTTTTTCAAACCAATTTCACCCCTTTTCAAACCAAATTCACCCTCACTTTTCACATCAAATTAACCACACTTATAAGGGCGGGCATCATCAAGCAGATCACGCCAGACATCACTGCGAGCCCCGCCCGACGGCCACGCCCACTTGTCAGCGCGGACATAGATTCTCAAATCTTGTTTCATAACTTCTGCTTTTGCTGTTTCCCACAAACACTTTGACTGGAAACGACCGGGCATGACACATGCGACTGCGCCCATTTTCTAATGGCAATCTAGGCTGACCGCGCCCACTTGCTTTTCGCGGACTTTCGATATTTTCTGTTCTCTTCTCAAAAAATTTATTTACTCGGTGCATTTCCGGAACTCCTCCTGGCCTTCCCCAGACCTACCACAGCCAAACGCGCTGCTTGCGTGCGCCTCTTACTTCCGGTTGTGCACCGCTGTGACGACCTCTCTGAGGGATTCTGGTATCGACGCAAGTACCACGCATTGGGAATTGTTTAGGGCTGCTGGGGCTGCTGCGTGAAGTTCCCCGCCCATCATGAGAGGCTCCGCCTACCTTGAAGAAGCCCCCCCCCCATTGCCACTTTTTAAAAATGGTGCAAACCGGCAGTATAATGACTTGGCTTGCATGCTACGGTCTCTTTCGTCACTCGGAACAAGAAAATCCGGCAAAGATTATTCCGAATGATCAGCAATACCCTAGCATGCAAGCCAAGTCTCTATACTGCCGATCTGCACCATTTTTGAAAAGTGGGCGGGGCTTCTTCAAAGTGGGCGGAGCCTCTCATGATGGGCGGGGCTTCACGCAGCAGCCCTAAAATGCAAAAATTTTGAGAAAATATCGAAAGTCCGCGAAAAGCAAGTGGGCGTGGTCAGCCTAGATTGCCAAACCCTTCAGAAAATGGGCGGAGTCGGTCATGTGTTCAATGCCCGCTCGTTTCCAAGTCAGAGTATTTGGTGGGAAACAGCACAAATAGAAGTTAAATGAAAGCAAATTCGAAAATCATGTCCGGACGCTGACAATGTGGTGCGCGGTCGGTCGGGACGGGGCTCGCAGTGATGTCTGGCGTGATCTGCTTGATGATGCCCGTCCCTCATAAGTGTGGTTAATTTGATGTGAAAAATGAGGGTGAATTTGGTTTGAAACGGGGTGAATTTGGTTTGAAAAGTGAATTTGGTTTGAAAAAGGGTGAAATTGGTTTGAAAAAGGGTGAATATAAAGTGAAAATGGTATATATTAGGTTGTCCGAAAGTTTTCAGCGTTTCGAGTGTTTCACTTTAACCGATCATAACTTCCTTAATACTCATTGGATTCAATCGAAATAGGCACCATTCGGATCAGCACACTTTTGCCAATGTGACGACATTCGACGGAAATCGCATGCAAAGAAAAAAATGGGTGGTCGAGAATCTAAGAAAAGCAGACGATAAGGCTTTTTTGCCTGGTCCTAATTGATGTATTTTTCAGCAAGGAAGTTCTGAAAATGTTTGAAAAGGTGATAGTCGGTTGGTGAAAGGTCTGGAGAATATGGCGGGTGAGGTAGAACTTCAACCCCCAATTCGTTCAATTTATGGATAGTGATTTGTGAAACGTGTGGGCGGGCGTTGTCATGCAAAAGAATCGGACCCTTTCTGTTGACAAGTGCTGGCTGCAGCTGACGCAATTTTCGGTACATTTCGTCGATTTCTTAGGACTCTGCTGTGATGGTTTGGCCTGGTGACAAAAGTTATAGTGGATCACACCAGCCGATGACCACCACACTGTGACCATAACCTTTTTTCGTGAGGATTCGGCTTTGGAAATTGCCTCGGTGGTTCGTCGGCATCCAACCACTGTCCGGAACGTCTCCTGTTATCATACATGATCCACTTTTCATCACAGGTGACAATTCGATCCAAAAACGAGTCGTTTCTGTTACGCAAAAGCATGAAGAAGGAACCTCGAGACATGCCAATTTCTGCCGGTCACTCAAATTGTGGGGCACCCACTTGTCGAGTTTTTTCACCTTCCCAATGCGTTTCAGACCATCCGCAACAGTGGATTTGCCAACGCCTAGCTTTTCTGCAATCTCTCGAACTGTTTGGGATGGGTCAGCCTCCACAAACGCCTTCAAATCCTCGTCAGGTATTGCTTTAGGTCGACCGCTATGAGGTTCATCTTCAAGGCTGAAATCTCCAGAACGAAATTTGTCGAACCATTGTCGCACGGTGCTTTCTCCAACACTATTGGGCCCCCACACCTGGTTAATTTGTCGAGCTGTCTCGACTGCGGATTGACCCAATTTGTAGTTGAAGAAAAATATCGTCCGAAGTTGCTCTTTTGACATGCTTCAAAAAGTCTTGGGAAAAGGGGGTTTATCAAGCAATGGTGAAACGGCAATTATACCATCAGATAGCGCAAAAATTCTCTTCAGGATGTACTACTGAGACGCAAGGGAGAATGAGTTTTTAATCAGCAATGAATGTACAAAAAATAGTAACACAAAACGCTGAGAACTTTCCGGACAACCTAATAATTCAAATTCTAACACTTTACGTCGTCGCTTTTGCAGCTTGCAATACAAATAGTAGCAGGGGTGATCTATAGTGAGAAATGACGAAAAACGGGGATTAACGACAAA